>JAXASZ010000640.1:0-193416 GCA_038407095.1 Ceratocystis destructans
TTTTTTTTTTTGTGTTCATATTTTATTTGGGTGTGTTGGTGTTTTTTTTGGTGGGGGTGTAGTGTGTGTTGTTGGGGGGGGGGGGGGATGAATGAGTCTTGTGATGAGTCTTTGTGTTTAGAGAAAATAAAGGTTGCAGTAGAGGTAAGGGCTGTACGTAAGAAAAAAAGGAAGGGAAGCATAGCACCCACGTCCGTAGTCGCAGTCGCTCGCATGGCCATAAACTACCTGCCTATCCACACATCACGAATGCAGCAAATACATCATTTGTTCGCATTAATCTATACCGCTACCTTGTTTCCTCTGCACACAGCTTCGTGAGTACTAGACCCGGCGCTTTAACACAGACCTAGAAAATACAGCCTTGAAGTATGGGGATAAGGCATGCTCCTTCGGCTTTTGGCGATTTGCCGTAGCAGAGACCAAGTAAATAAGTACCTGGGAGCACCGGAACGGTTCAAGGACTAGCATAGCGTTGTATAGTTGCGAATCATTATTGCTCTAACATCCTTTTTGCCCGGGCTGCCTTATCTAGGTTTATGGTGGTCCGGCTCGGCACAGGCGCAGGCAGAGGCAGGGACCAATGAGAGAATGAAAAAATGCGAGTTTAGCTAAAGAAAATCTAGAACTGTAGAGGAAAGAGAGGAATTAGCGGAACTCCCCCTCCCCCCGGAAGGAACGGCCGCTACTGGCCTTCTCAAGCCGCTTTGAAGTAAGGCAACTGCATAGTTGAGCCGCTTTGACTCGCTTGCGTCTCTTACCACTCTTGTATTCAAACGGAGGCTAAACGAAAGAAGTAAAAGGGAAATAGCCCGATCTTTTATGGTCGACCTTCCTTCTTTCCTCCTGCCTCTTTTATATGTAAAAATTTCTCCTCTCAGCATCTCCTCAGTACATTGCCTTCGCTTGGCTTGTTTCTACTACTCCCTTGCCTGTTACATGCCACGCCCTTCAGTTGTCATAGTCATTGTATTTCTCTCACATATATCCTCGCTTTTGTTTGGCTTCTTATTTGGTTTTTCTGCCTTCTTTGCTATTGCTCTAGTTCCCGTCACCACCACGCCCTTCACTATACCACTATAAACTAGCAGACGTGACTGGTGCCTCGCTCGCCCTTGTGTCTCTTATCCTTCTTTCCGCGCCCTATCATGGACGAATTCTTCAATTGGGACGTTTCAGTGCCACCGCCTGACTCTGACTTGCCGAATATCCCGAGCCTCTCAGCATCATCAGCTGAGCTCATGGAAATTACAGTCCAGGACCTTCAAGACGATACAGCCTTTGCCCTAGATCTCGCACTCAGTGCTCACGAGGGCCCTGACCCTGCAGGCCTTCAGACTTGCTCCAGTGACAACATTGGCACATTAGTTCCCCAGCCTCTGGACCCTGGCGCCGGCTTGTTCTCTTCTGACTGGCTCATCAATGCCCAAACTCCCTGCCTAGAGTGCCTTGATGGTGGCTTTCTCTGCAAGTTGATCAAGGAGGGTCAGTACAAGGGCCTTTGCACAAGCTGTGTGGCCCTTGGGAGCATGTGCAGTTTTGGAAATGAATTCCGTACGGTCTCCGGCCTAGAGACTTCTTCATACAACTCAGTACCGATTATTGCCAGCCAGCAAAATATAGCCATGATTCAAACCCCCGCAGAGTCCTTCCTTAAACCTCTTCAAGTATCTAACCAACCTACCTATGATGCCCCCTTTATTCAGCCCCGGCCTGTCGGTCAGCTTGAGCAGCCCCAGCAAGACCAAAAAGTCGATGCCGGATCTTCCGCCAAAACTAATACCCGCTTTTCACGGGCTAGTGTCCGCGTCCTACGGCAGTGGTTATCGTCACATTCACGGCACCCATATCCTAGTGACGAAGAAAAGGACATGCTTCAACGTCAAACTGGTCTAAACAAAACACAGATCACCAACTGGCTGGCTAATGCCCGGCGACGTGGTAAAGTTCAGATAGCCGTCCGTTCGACTTCCCCCCACCCACAAACATTTTCCCTTGATGCGCCTCACCGGAACAGTCCTGGCACGGAAAACATGAATCCACTGCAGCGATGGGCCAACTCTCCACCAGAGCACGAACCTGCCTCGGCTATTGCTATCGCACGAGCCGTAACGGCCTCTTCCGCGGCCTCCTCCGCTAGTGCGAGCAGTTACCACAACTACACAGACGATGGCTCTGGTCGCTCTCTGCATGGCTCTTCTGCTAGCAGTGTTGGTACGTCTCGCTCTTCGGGTGGCTCGTTCGCTTCAGCCATGTCTCACGCATCTCGCGGGTCTATCGGATCGTTTTCGTCTATGACTCGCGGTCGGCGTCGGCGCAGACGGAGAGCTACGGGGCTTGTCGTAGAAAAGAAGTCGCTTCACAATCCTCTTCGCACATACCAATGCACCTTTTGTCCTGAAACCTTCAAAACCAAGCATGACTGGCAAAGACATGAGAAATCGCTTCATCTGTCTCTCGAGCGCTGGGTATGCTCACCCAACGGTACTGCTGCCATAAACCCCACCAGTCAAGTCATGTCTTGTGTTTTCTGTGGCGAGGCCAATCCCAGCGAAGCCCACTTGGAGACGCACAACTGCAGCTCGTGTTTAGATAAGACTCTTCCTGAACGCACTTTCTACCGCAAAGACCATCTTAACCAACACTTACGTTTGGTCCCTAATGTGCGCTTTGTGGGCTGGGCCCTGAAAGACTTGAAAAAAGAAGCGCCCACCAACCAGTCGCGGTGTGGGTTCTGTTGTATTGTAATGAAAACATGGGGAATTTGAAACGAACATCTTTCCGAGCCCTTTAAGAGCGGTGGATCAATGTCTGAATGGAAAGGGGATTTGGGGTTTGAAAGCCCTATTCTAAAACTTGTGGAAAATTCGATCCCCCCTTGTATGCGCCCCCCCCCCCCCCCCGCCCTATCTTAAAAGCGTGGCTTTGATGCCCATTGCTAACCTTTGCTGCCCTTTGTTCTAGATCTCATCGATACTGAACGCAACTCGCCATATCCCATGGCTGCTGAACAAGCTCCTCCCGAATCGCCCAGGAACGCCTACGAGCTTATCAAAGACGAGCTAGTCTACTACATGGCAAACCGCTTCGAAAACAACCATGATTTCCCAACCGACGATCAGCTTCGGGTTGAAGCATGCCGAATTATCTTCGCCTCTGAAGTGCTGTCTCTTCAAGGAATTTCATCCATGGCATCTTGGCTCCGAGATGTTCTCATGGATGATGAAGCCATTTATCGTCAAGCCAAATTCGGTCCTTTGCGAACACAGGCCGAAAACAGGCTGGCTATTTTGAAGATTAATGGCAAAGACAATTTGTTCGAGGCTTGTCCATTGGAGCATGCTCTGCAGGATTACGTCGTGACCCGACAACTGATTGGCCTGACTCCCCTGGACTCAGAGCTTCAAGAAGAGGCATGCCGCATTGTTGGGCAAGTCGAAGAGGTTGTCACCCATCCGTGCGAAGCAATCGCCAATTTCCTATTGCGCCTTATTAAATCATCGACAAAGTGGCTGGCTAAGTTCCGACAAAGGGCCCATCTCCCTCGCAGTGAGGAAATGGGTGATGAATGGTATCGGTCTACAGATCCCGCAACTATCGACTCAACTATTCACAGCTACAGCCGCTTAGAGCGAGAGCTTGGTGATTATCTGGAGCACCAGCGGCGTGAGGGCATAGAGCCCACTAACTTGGATCTGCAACGCCGAGCCCGTACCATTATTTACGAGTTTGACGATGGCTGGAACCAGACCGCAGCCGACAGTATTGAATGGTTGACTGCCTTCAGGGAACGACACCCTGCCAATTCTTTGCCAGACGCCATGCGTCAAGCTCCAACCTCAAGGACCTTAGACCAGGCTGCTTCAGATAGTACAGAAAGTGCGCCGGTCGCAGCGTCAAGATCTCCCATGGTGTACAGCCCCGACAATGCTGGCATTAACAGAAGCAGTGAGGTCAAAACCCAAATTTCCGAGCCCGGGCCGGTCGGCATTAACTCCAAGCAACTTCGTGTTAGAATTGGAACTTTCCTCAACGATTCCAACTGCTTTCGCCGATTAGAGCGTGAACTGACTCGCTATGTAACCATGTGCATGTCTAATAACAACCCAAACAAACATGTACCCACTGATGAAGAACTGCAGCACCAGGCACGGTGGGTTGTATATGACGAGTAAGTAAAGCAATGGAGAGAGAGGAATATCCCATATCATGCACGCCAACTAACGGGGACTTTTCTCTTCTGCAGTGACGATCCATGGAATCAAACAGCAGCCGATAACTTGGAGTGGCTACGCCGGTTCAAGCGGTGCTCTGGCCTTCTCAATGATGGCGGGCCAGGGCTGTCACGGGGCAATGAGTGGAATGTTTCACAGGGCGGCTCTGGCTTTGCACCTCCGTTTGCATACCCAAAAAACGGCTTCACTGAGAATGTATCTTCACAAAAGGTCATTGACGTCAATGTACATGGCAAGATATTTGGCACTGAAGGCGGCGTGGCCAGCAAATATCTGGAAGACCTGGAAGGGCGCTATCCACGACCGGCCATGGTGTTTTGTTCGCGAGAACTCGAGTCTGGGTTAATTGATTTTGTAAGCCACACTGTGGCTTCTGGGGCGGCTTTCCCGACTGATACGGAACTGAAAGAGCAGGCCCGCCGGATTCTAAGCACGCAGGTGACTGCAGCAGATGATGAGGTACTTCTGGGACAGTTCAAGAAGACCGTCAAGGAGCGTCTGGCAAGCGTGAGCGACGAAAATGAGCAACGGCACGAGCAAAAGGAAAAGCAGGCCCAACGGCTAGAGCAACAGCCTCAAGAACAGCAGCAGATACCTGAGGTCCTAGTTGGTCAAACGATGACGGAGAGAGACTTTGACGACCTGCTCGATGGCATAAACTTTGATTTGGAGCTCCCGTAAACGAATGAATGACGAGAAAAGAAAAGACAAGGTATGACAGCATATGATTAGGGTTAACGCTTGGTATACAGATACAAATAAACAAGATGTGTGTGTTCTTGTTGTTTTTGATTGGCTGTCTATTTAGCCTGTGGACGTTCTTTTCCTTTGTACAAAGCGCCTATAACAGCAACACTATTTATTTCCTTATCTATAAACCTACAGTAGGCTATATAATCCAACGGACCTGAGACATGCAGCAGTCGACTGCACGCTGTGTGACTTGTGATGAATAACTAACTAGGCTTAGTGACGTTCAAACCCTAACAAGATATGAAGACAACGCTCGTATGCAGATCTGCGGGCAGCCAGACCATCCAACATGAGCTTGGCCAGGCTTGTTAGGCAGCTGAGCCTGGCTGGGCTGGAAAAGGAATTTAAGCAGTGTTCCCCAGCAGAGGTGTAAATATTTTCTTTTATTTTTTTCTTTTTCTTTTGCCTTCGTGAGGCTTGTCTTGCTGGGCTCTTTCTTCCCTTTCTTTCTCGCTTCAGGCCTTGCCCCTCCTAACTTCTCCGCCATTATCTGGACTCGAGTTTAGTTGGGCGAGATATATCAGGAGACGGAAACCTAGGCGGTGACTTGCCGCTTATTTATGTCAATTCCCTTTTTTTTCATCTTTTTCTTATAGTTCGTCTCTCTCTTTCACTTCCTAGCTACCAAAGCCCGTCTCTCTATCTCCTCCATCTGGGCCTCCGTCAACAATGCCCACATACCTGTGCCACGGCTTCCGCTGGTACCGCAACAATGTCCGTGTTTTTGCCCAATTCCAGGACATTGAGGATGCCGCTCCCGACTGGATAATCCGCCCGGGCTCAAGCCATGCCATGATTTACAGACTCTACGAGCTCTTTGACTTTCTCCCTTTTGCCGAAGATTTGGTCCCAGCCACATCCGCCGCCACAGCCATAGCTTCAGCCACATCCCCTACTTCCCCCACCACACCAACGGCAGCCGCCGGTGCTGCTGGCGCGGCCGCCACTGGCGGCGACTCTCAACCACGCTTGCATAAAAAGCGAAGTCGCGCTCGTTTCCTTAACAAACTTTCCATGCTCAAAGGCGGGGGAAGTGGCAGTGGCAGTGGCAGTGGCAGTGGCAGTGGTGGCGGAAGTAACAACAGCAATACCACCGCTGTTGCTGCCCCTGCCGCCAACGACAGTGCCGTTGCCAGTCCCACTACGCCAGCTGCGCCACCCAATGTGTACAAGACTGGCGAGCTCCTGAGCAAAAGCATCAGTGCCAACCGTGGCCTGCTGAGCGACGATGAAGAGCCGCTCCCGCCGCCATCACGGTTGGAACAGCCGCCGATTGTGCCCAAGATCGTGCTCCCGCCCGGTTCGGAGACGATATTCCTGCCGCCGGGCGTCAAGCCGCCGGCTATGCCACCGCCGCCATCCCCGCTGGAAGAAGCCAAGGCGCGCATTGTGCACACTGACCCCGACGATCCCGTGCTACGCAACAAGGACTGGGCTGCCATCTGCCTGCTCGAGGAGTGGGATGCTCGTGCTGATCTCGTGCCGACCGAGACTCTTTGTAGCCGGCCCTGGGCCTTTGTTGCTGACTATGCCGTGCGCATCGATCTGAGCGGCCGTGTCACGGATGAAATGGCGCGGTATGAGCGCTGGTGTAACAAACTAGCGCCCGAGCATCGGCCGATGGGAGGCGGTGATGGCCCAGCCTCGGGATTTGAAGATGACCCGGCTGCTGATCGTGCCGCAATTGAGGCCGGCTTCACTCCCAAGCCTGCTCCACCCAGAAACCCTGGTTGGTTCCAGAAGCTGCGCGATAACATGGAGTTTGAGGGTGCCATCCAGTGGTATGTTGTCGTTTGTGAGGACGAGATGCGTGATTTCCCCGCTGTCGAGGAAGAAGAGCTGGTCGAACGAATTAAATTTGACAAGCCCGAAAGGCCCGCTGCAACCGATCAAAAGTCGGGCTAGGTACACGTAATCGTGGATTATGACATGACCGTGGGACGACAACGTTCAGATTTTCTTCGCAACCT
Source organism: Ceratocystis destructans (assembly GCA_038407095.1). Taxonomy (NCBI): domain Eukaryota; kingdom Fungi; phylum Ascomycota; class Sordariomycetes; order Microascales; family Ceratocystidaceae; genus Ceratocystis; species Ceratocystis destructans. Next base: position 6,959 of record JAXASZ010000640.1, read on the forward strand.
TATATACAACGGGTTCTAGCACCTTGCCATTGTTATAATACCACAAATTTACATTACGCAGAGCAAAAGAGATTCATACTTGTCAAACTTCTTCAAAGGCTGTATTATGGACTGCGAGTGAGTTGTTTCTTTTTCAACATCGAAGAATACAAATGAATACGAGTGCAAGAACGTGGGGGGAAAAAAGCTAGTGAATATCATGATACATGTTGTTCTGTGTACTGCCAACTATCAAATGTTCTGCCTGGACAAAGAAATATGCTCCAATGAGGTGTAAGGAATCTGTAGGAACTTGAAAGAGTGTGAGAGAGATGAGGATCAGTATGAGGGTCAGTGTCTGAGGGTGTGCTTCTGTTCAATGTAGGGGTTCCAAATTATAATCAATCAAGTTACTAATCCAAGTAACTCCATCAGCCTGGATAAGCCTCCGGGTTTTGCCTTTTAGCATGAGGCAAGCTCGTCAATTTCCGAGACAGGAATCGCAGGGAGTCCATTAGAAAAATCCGTGTCTGTCGTCTCTGTTGCGGGCTTCTTAGGCCTCTTCTTCAAGTCCTTCCCAAAAAGCTTGCTGGCCTTGCTATGCAGCTTGCTCAGGGTCTTGCGACTCTTTTTCTCCTCTTCAATAGGTTTATTTGTGCTTTCGATGATGGTGACGGTAGTTGGGACAAGAGAAGTAGCAGTAGAAGGAGCCATAAGATTGGAGGCAGTAGGGGTTGTTGTCAAAGTGTAGCCTGACGCCAAATTCATCTGAGCAGCAAGTGTCTTCTCAGCGTTGAACCTCTTCTTCTCCCTGGACTCCTTCCATTTGCGGGGCTGCGAAACCTTCTTGAAAAGATGGAATGCCTTCTGACTAGGCGTCATGTAGCCATATACGCTTTGTTCTGAAGAGGCATTGGTGGGCTCCATGTTGTGGTGAGCAAGTTCGGAGGCTTGGCCTTCAAGGGATGTGACTTGAAGTCGCCGAGGGCCCAACGTGTTAGATACGTTAGATATATCATCACAGTCCAAATAGGCAACATTCTCGTCATTGACATCGCCAGAAGCACCGACAGTTCCTGCAAAGGCATTTTGGCTGTCTTGTGTAGCAGGCGTGATTGTGGCCATTGATGTGCTATGACGTGGTTGGCCATAGTCATCACCGGCGAGCGCAAAGCCGTCCTGGTTCGACTGGGCAGTGGCAGTGGCCGTAGTTGTAGAGCTTCTTTGGCGAGAGTGAGAGTGGGTTGTCGAAGCCAAATCGGTGGCCTTGGACCGGTTGAACATGGCCCTGAAAATCGATTTCTTAGGTGATGCAGGAGGTGCTTCTGCAGGATCTGCAGCTGAGTAAGTCTTAAAATCAACCTGATTGGTGGTATTGCTATGAGCCATATCCAAGTTTTCAGGGAAGGTCAGCGAGAGGCGGTTGAAATCATCATTTTTATCAAGCTCAGTGGGAGGCATGGTGAGCTCCGTCAGCTCTGTCCACTGGGCCGAATAACGGCCAGAATGGTGGTAGTCAGAATCACGGGTCATAGAATTGTGCAAGTCATCACCATCGGTATAATGCGAGCTACTTCTAGAAATGCGACCACCCTCCCGGTGAGACTTGGCTGCTGGCTGAGATGTCCATTGTGAGTTATCAATGGATTCGGTAGCGGCATTCATATGACCAGAGGCAGAGGCCTTGGAATAAACATCGCGTGAAGTTGGCCGAGAAGACGAGCCATAAAGGGCTGCACCCATATTATACTGCGAAATGTTGGACATGAGGCTAACTTGGCGCCTAGCTTCCAGCAGTGTAGATTGGGTCTCGGGAACAGTCACGCTGTAGCAGGAGGAAGCAACAGGAGAGACAACTGCATCACCACGAGATGCATCAGAGAATGCAGGAACACTGGTGGCCAGGGACAGTTGATTGGACTTTTGAGCCGCTTCGTTAGCGGTGGCAAAGGAGCAGGGGAAGGTAGCAGCCTTGACGGGCTCTAGCTTTGGCAACTCATCTTTGATGCTACAAACATTCAAAGTGGTGTCAAGAGGACGAAGCCCGGGTGGCTTGCTGTCAGCCTTGGGGCGGACGTCTGTTGCCGCACGACGCACCCACTGTGAGCGAGCAGCTTCATACTCTTGTGATAGCTTGCGGACTTGGCCCCTACGGCTCTGGTCCTTGAGCTTATCAAGAGGAGACTTTGAGCGCATGACCTCATTCTCTAGGCTAGTGATTCGTGTGCGAACACCGGGGGCGGCACGGCGGAGATTCTCAATACTGGTGGTAGGAGAATTAAAGGTTTGGTCATTCAGAGAAACCGAAGGAGCAACTCTGACCGAGGCGGCTTTTGAGACGACATCTTCGGTTCGTTTTTTGACCTGGAGAGAAGAAGGGGTGGTGGTGGTGGGGGTTGAAGCCGTGGTAGTAGTAGCAGAGGTAGAAGTATTGTTGGCTGGACTAAGAGTTGATGTGGACTTGATAGAGGAGGAGGTGGGGCCGGCTTTTGAGAGCGTCGGTTCCTCGTAGGTGCCGTCAGTGGTGTTTAAAGTATCGGTTTTATGGCTATCGATGAAAGAAGCACTGCTATTGCTGCTGTCACTGCAAAAGCTCACGTCCATCTCGGTGTCCATTGGCTCGTCCCACAAGCTAGACAGGACAGAGATCTGGGCCGAGTTTCGGGACTGGTTGTTAGCCACAGTTGTCGACATTACGAGCAAGCTAGAGCAGGCGAACGAATAAGTGTGGATGGGCCGTTGGAGTAATAAGTGCTACCAGAATGAGCGAGGCGGAAATGGCGCCCTTAGAGGAATGGTAAACACAGATAAAGGGATGGAATGCCAGAAACAATTGGTCTAAGGGTATAAGAAAGGAAAAGCAGGCACTATAGAAGGAGGGAAGCGAAAAGGCTGGCTGGCTGGCTGGCTAAGCAGAAGCAGAAGCAGAAGCAGAAGAGCAAGACAAAGTAAAGAATGAGATGGATGAGATGATGATGGCGATGGAGATGGAGATGGAGATGGAGAAAAAGTAAACTAGAGAAGTTTTTGGTGGGCTGGTTTATGAAAAAAAGGGAAAAAAAAAGAAGAGGGAAAAGAGAGAGAAACACAGAATGAAAACGAGACGGGGGATGGCAACAGAGATATCAAAGGACAGCAAAATCAAGAAAAGCAAGAGCAACAGAATGAAGAAGCTACGGCTAACGAAAAGAGAGGATCAAGAAGGCACGGGAACCGCTAATGGCAGGAGAGAGTATTTAAAAAGGGCAGGCATATATAGCAAATACAAATACAGCCAGCGTAACAACTACAAACGGCCCAGACAGCAACGCAAGATCCACACAGGGTTTGTTTTGTTTGCTAATAATCGCAGTTGCTGCAAAGGACAAGGCCCTCTCTTTCTGGCTCCTGGCAACCGCCCCGAACGGGAAAGGGTGGGCTTGCCCTGGCCTTGCTCTCCAATTCAAGGGTCTGTTCTTGCCTTAGATCCGTCTTCCTGTCTAACTCAACCTAGCCACAAACGACGAGCGGAATAGCGATAGTTGGATATTAGAAGGCTAATTATCCAGTCGACAAGACATCCAGCGACCCCTTTTGTCACAGCACCCGTACCCGCTGCACAGCTTAGCCAAGTCTTGTGCCGTTCGTTGTTTTCCATGTTCTTTTTTTAATCTTTCTTTCTTTGCTCTGAAAGAAGGAAGAAGCTCTGACCTCTTCCGCCTCGACCTTCCTTGTCCCGGCTTCCTTCCTTTTCCTTGTTTGTGCTTCTGGCATCCTCTATCGAACGACATTCGAGTCCGCCTCGAGTCCTCAAATCCATTCAATTGGCTCTCCTGTCTGGCAAGCTATCATGATCATGTGTATTGGTCTGCATTGGCCTGTTGTCCCTGGTGACGGCCTGCACCATTCCAACTGACATCATCAAGCAAAAAAGGGGGCGAAACTGCCAATAGCTTGGTACTTTATATCAATCTCCCCTACAACGTCAATATAGCTTACTACGTTGTCCAGTCCGTCCCATGACCCATTCCCTACCTAATATCACTCTAGACAACACTTGCTGTTTCACGCCCGTCTCACTTTATCCTGCTGGAAGCCTTCCTTTGCATAGTGTAAGCTTCTAAAATTAGACACATGAATAAAACAACGAGCAACGCCGCTCAGCATCATCTCAACCTTATAAACAGAAAAAGAAGTCGTTCTTTTCGTCACGAAAAGAAAACACGGATAGAATGGCCTACCTACGTAGCCTTGCACACACCCTTTGCTTTCTTAATTTACAAGGCAACCCTGCCAGCTTAGCAGGATGCTATGCCAACCAGTATCATCAATCATGTTCCGAAATTTACCCAGCATCCTAAATTACTGTCCCCGTGGTCCTTGTATGGACGACATTAACCCTAATATGCAGACCAATCTCATAGATCAACCCAGCAGCACGGTCAAGCTATTTCTCAGCTCCATTTCGTCTTGTATGTAAACGGTCCCTCTAAGATTATACCACAAACCACTAATTCTATGTATGGTTGGGTGTATGTACATGCTATCTAGCTGAATTCCAATCATCTTCATCCGCAACATCGTAGTCCATATCTGCACGATCATCGTCCTCATACTTCTTGGCGAATGTATTACTGACTCCCGTATCAGGCTTGGGAGGAAAGCCCCCTACGTTGCCTTGGTTATCCTCATCACCCGCATCCCCAATGCTACCATTCTTGCTATCTTCGATGTCTGTAGCTAGAAGCCCTGCTGCCGTGTTGGATACCCACGAGAGTTCAAGCTCGCCAGCAACTCCGGGAATCGGGTTGTATGCCAAGCCATGCCAGAACGTCTCTGCAGTCCTGCGATCATCGAACATGATGTGTGTGGTTTCAGATGTTGATTGAATATCGGTAAAAGAACCCACGGCCTGGTCGGACGGCATTGGTAAGTGTTAGTTAGCTTTTGCGTGAAAGGCTTGGCTGGCTCTTTTTGTGCGCTTATAACTTGTATCATAATGAAGCAGCCATTTGTTTCGTAATATGTAATGGTAGCCCACCATGAGTCAAGGATAAGATGAAGATGGGAATCAAGGGGGTGGGGAACAATGCAGGAACACTTACCATTAGATATTGTCTCAGTGCCTCACTGTTTGCTGATACCGTAAAATCGACACCTTTGACAGCAACTGTTTTGGGCCGGTTATCCAATGTCGCCCCCCTATAAGCCTGATGGATATCACCGCGGAATCGTCCCCTGAATGCCCCTCTTCCTCTGAGTCCTCGGCCTCGGCCCCGTCCCCGGATGTCACCACGAGAGAACGAGGCGAATTCATAGCCCGTTTCATCACCACCATTGTCATACTCTGTCCCGTTAGCCGGAGTAAGCCCGAGTGCAACAGCCTCATCCTCTAGCGCAGCCAGTTGCGCTCGGAGGATCTCCATATCTGAATCAGAGTCACTGCCGCCACCGTTCTTCCTCACTAGGGATGCCTGCTTCTCCGCAATCTTGCGCTTTAGCTCAAACTGGTTCATGCGAATCGTAGTTTCCTGACGTTCCAAGTCCTTCAACTGCTTTTGAAGGTCATCGCGTAACTTTTTCTTTTCTTCAAAAACACGTTGCGCTTCCTCCTGTTTTTTGACAATCTCTTCCATATCAAACTCCGGCTCTGCAGGTTCATCTGCTTTACGCAGCTTGCGTGCGGGAACAACAGTCACAAAACGATTTTCGAAGACGGGCTTGGGGGACTCAATTGCCGCAAGAGCCTCCGATTCTTCGGCAAATTGGATTAAAGCCGAGTTATTGCGCTGCTGTAATACAATGTCCGTGATTGATCCAAACTGCTTGAAGAACTCACGAATGCTGTCTTCGGAAAAATTCTCTGCTGGTATATCACGAACAAAAACGCGAGCGGGCTCAACGTCATATATCCGATTGGCCTTGTTCTGCTTGCCGCTAGCTGGCCCTGCTTGCGATTTAGAGTTGAAGGCGGCCTTTTGGTTCGTGTCATGCAGTGGCTGGAAATTTGCCGCGAGATTCACTGAGAAACACGGTTGTTAGTTGAGTATGTTGGCACAACGTTTTTTTTTCTGTTTTTTTTTGTTTTGGATAATTTCAGCTTACTCAATGCCGACATGTCAACCATCGGGAAGGGTAAATCTGGGTCGCCATGAGAAAACTTGCATGAATCTCCCTTAGAACACAACCCAGTTCTCTCCCAGTCCCGACAACGCCGCTTTTTCTTCTTAGACTTCTTGCTTCCCTTAGCTAAACCACCGGTTTCACCATCCACTCCGCTGCTGATGCCTCCCACGCCCGTAAACATGGCCAATAGGTTTTGGTTGAACATGGCCATGTTTGCGAGTGCATTGAGGTCTATATTCATGTTCATGTTGGTTACTGAGTCCATGTTCACGCCCGCAGCAGTTGGTGGTCGTGCAGGTAGCCCTGGCATTGCGGTTGGGTAGTCACCCGTCCAGGGCTGCATGGCTGTTCTTGGATTCGCAAACTCGTTGTCCATACTAACACGCGACACTTTGGAAGCACCAGGGCCGCTAAATCCATCATCATCTGCCGCTTTGCGTTTGTTGTGGTTTTTAGGCTGGGTTGGGATACCAGAAGGGAGCCCTTCAAAGGAGTTCTTGACGGGTACAGGTGGTGGGGGAAGGGCGCCAGGCAGGTATGACTTGTAATGGAGGACTCGGAATAATTCATCAACGAAATTAGACGCTTGATCGGTTCCTAGAGATTTGGTATCAACCACATGTTAGCAAGCTATGTTGATTCATGGATTCGTGAATATACATGCGATTGTGACTATCAAGTTAGCCAGCTTTGTACAGAAACGCACCGTCCTGGAAAAAGTCCTTCAGCTCACTCTCGCAAAGCTCTCGCGTAGAAGCTAAATCACCCTCATGTCTTAGCAGCGCAAGGATATAGTCCGCGAGAATATCGGAGTCTGCATCGGATCTGTTGTATTTCACTATTTGTTAGTACTTTTTTAAGCTATAATGCAAAAGGCAAAGTATGTTTCTTAGGCCCCCATAAAGATGGTGAAAGCTACATGAGGAAAGGAAAGTCATACGTATCGCCAAGTCGCTGGACAATCCATTCTTTGAGTCGAGGGCTGTCTGCTTCATCGTAGAGCAACATAGCTCAATAGGCGAGAAAGCGCAGACTTCGTGACTGCGCTGTTGGGTTCAGATTGCTTGTTCCGTGTATTTACTGAATCGATGAGGACAAGTTTAGAGAATATGTAAAAGAAGCGAAGAAAAAACGAAGAAAAAAAGTTGAAAGTAGGTAATAGAGCTTTGCGACAATGCTCTCTACGTACTAATACTATTATGGACTCGATTTACAGGCTTGTACAAGAAGCAATAATTTATGTGCGACGTCCTGAGGTAAAAAATCAGACGGAAAAAAGTTGACAGCCTCGTTGATATGGCTGAGGAAAAAAGGCGGTAGTTCCCTTTTTTGTTCAGTGACATCAGATAGTCTGTGCCCCTTTGTTGGAAAAAACAAGTGCCACCGAAAAAAAAAAAAAAAAAAAAAAAAAGTCACGGATGACCTCAGCTTGGCCATCGGTTTGGCTTTTTCAACGCTTTTCTCATTACTTCTTAATTCAAAAAGAAAAGAAAAATATAATAGACACATTTCTTCATGAATGTACAGATAGACTGAAGCCTAAGTTTGTAGCAAGCGTCGATATTCACACGTTAACCACCATTACATCATCACAGCACATTCATCAAGAGAGACACTCATATGAACAAAAACTGCAGCGCCGAAGTTAAAGATTCTAGTCTACAGGCCACATATCCCATCACTGTGTCCACGCCTGCGCCTGATGGCTAATAATTATCCGTTACTTATTTTAAACCTCGGTATTCTCATCCACTTTTCCACTGCATTACACGCAAGCCTGATAACGGTGGTATCATTCGACTCCATTGTCGGAAGCCGTTTACAGACGGTCGTAGTACTATTATTAGAGTTAGTCGTTTGTCCAAAATGTGTACAGGAAATAATTGTGGTACTCACGTTCTCGTAGCCAGGGACCTCAACCTTGAGACCCTTGCGCTTACGCAGCTCAGCAACGATACCACCAACCTTGCTGGTGGGGTCAAGAGCAGAGCCACCGGGCAGGATGTCCCAGTGGTCGAAAACGGACTGGGGGAAGGCCTGACCGGAGGTGGCCTGGCGAAGGTCACCGTTGAAGCCAAAGGACTCGTTGACGGGCAGGTAAGCCTTGATGGTGAACAGAGGGGTACCGGGACGCTGCTCCTCAGCAATGACCTGGCCACGACGGCGAGTCAGGACAGAGTAGACACCACCCATGGCGCTCTCGGGGACCTGAATCTCAACCAGGAAGATAGGCTCCATAAGAGCAGGGTTAGCCAGCAGAGCCGAGGCGTACAGGACACGACGGGTGGTAGGCATAAGCTGACCAGCACCACGATGGATGGCATCAGCGTGCAGGGTAACATCCATGATGTTGAAGCGGATAGCGCGCATGGGCTCCTCGGCAATGGGACCCTCACGGGTGGCCCACTGGAAACCAGAAGAAACGGAGTCCTTGATTTCGTTCAGGTACTGGACGGCCTTGGTCTGGTCAACCAGCAGGTTGGCACCGGTCATGTCGGGACCGAAAGACCAAATCTTGCGGGCATCAGTGACATCCCAGCCGTAATCATCGGCCATGAGACGGGCACGGATCTTGAAATCTTCACGGGGAGAGACCTTGCCTGCCTCAATGGCACCAGCCAGCTCCTCCTCAATGGGACCAGCCTCCATGTAGATACGGTTGTGCTTGTTGGGAGACTTGGACAGGGCAGTCATGCTGGACTTCTCAGAGACAGTCTCACGGTACTGGACGACGGGGTCGGAAATGGTGAGGGGAACGCAAGCGTGGTCGTTCTCCAAATCGTTCAGGCAAATCTCCAGATGCAGCTCACCAGCACCAGCAACGACGTGCTCACCAGACTCAGAGGTGTAGACCAGGACACAGGGGTCAGACTTGGACAGACGCTTCAGACCCTCAACCAGCTTGGGTAGATCCTGAGCGTTCTTGACTTTGACGGAACGCTGCACGACAGGAGAGACGGAGAACTTCATGACCTTCATGTTGTGGGCAGTCTCGCAAGTGGTGATGGTACCAGACTTCAGCAGGAACTGATCAATACCAACCAGACCAACAATGTTACCGGCGGGCATGTCTTCGATGGCCTCAACTCTGCCACCCATCATCAGGACGGTACGCTGGATGGCCTTGACGAACAGATCATCCTTCTTGCCAGGGACGTAGTTGGGACCCTGGATACGGACCTTCAGACCGGAACGGACGGTACCAGCGAAGACACGACCGAAAGCGAAGAAACGACCACGGTCAGAGGTAGGAACCATCTTGGAGACGTACAGCATCAGAGGACCCTTGGGATCGCAGTCACGGATGGCAATGGCGACCTCATCGTCAGCAGGACCCTCGTACAGGGCCTCAGCACGGTAGCGCTGGGCAGTGACGGGGGAAGGAAGGTGGAGAATCATCATCTCCAGCAGGCAGTCGGCAGCGGGCAGGAAGGTACGCATGACAGCCTTCAGAAGAAGCTTGCCGTCGGTCTCCTTCTCCTCGTTGGTAAGCTTCAGGTCAAGCTTGTCAAGAAGCTTGAAGAGCTCCTCCTTCTTGGCCTTGTTAACACAGTCGAAGATGCGGAAGATGGGGTCCAGGATGAACTGGTTGAAGGCACGCTCAAGCTGCTTGCCCTCGTGGACACCGTTCTTTGACCACTTCTTGGTGTGGGGGTTGAAGTAGCTGTCACCCCACAGACGCTCCATCATCTTGTTACGGTCGACACCGAACTTCTTGGCGTAGCGGGCAGCGAACTGGCGGATGGTGAAAGCCCAGCCGTGCAGACCGGAACCGAAGGCGACGGTGCCGCGCTCAGGGTAGACCTGAACATCACCCAGACCCTTGTTGCTGTAGGTGGAGATGATGACGTTGACGGACTCAACAGTACGGGCGAAGGTCTGGTACAGATCCTCCTTGGAAACCTGCAGCTCAAGAAGAGCACGATCAACCTTGTTGATGACAACAACAGGCTTGATCAGCTCACCCAGAGCCTGACGCAGGACAGTCTCAGTCTGGACACAGACACCATCGACAGTGTCGACGACAACCAGAGCACCATCAGTGACACGCAGAGCAGCAGTAACCTCAGAAGAGAAATCAACGTGACCGGGCGAGTCAATCAGGTTGATCAAGAAGCCAGTGCCATCGGTCTTCTGGCCAGCGATGTCCTTGATATCCTCAGGGTTCTCAAGCTCACCGAACAGGGAGATGGCAGTGGACTTGATAGTGATACCACGCTCCTGCTCATCAGCACGAGTATCGGTGGCACGGGTAAGACCAGCCTTGGCGGTAGAAATGATACCAGCCTTAGCCAGTAGAGAGTCGGTCAGGGTGGACTTGCCGTGATCGACGTGGGCAATGACGGACATGTTACGGACATTGGTGGGCTTGTCCATAAGGGCCCGAATCTCGTCGACAGTGAAGCTGAAGGGAAGACATTGGTGTTAGTTGGCCGAAACTAGCAATGAAACGGGAGAGAACACCGGAGCAGTATTCCACGAAGAGTTTTTGGTCTCTTTTTGATCCTTCTTGAGTTGGGATTGGACCGCGATCAGGAAAGAGCAGAAACATGGAGTTCTAGAAATCCCTCGCGACAAGACAGCTAGAGTAGCTACAAGCAGCAAGCCTGGAAATTCTGCTGCTCACGGATGCGATAACTCTCTCAAGATCGATGCTGGTGATGGGTTGGAATACTTACTTGACCATTTTGGCGGTGTTTTTGAGAGGTCTTTGCCGTCTCTTTTTTGGGGTTTGGTGTGTGGAAAGGTCTGAACGAAGGTAGGGCTAGTTACGACCCTACAATGATCAGATGTTTAGATGTCCTTGAAGAACAATGAAGCTTATATCGACCTCGCGACAAAATCAGAAAGGGGTCAATCCAATGGTTCGACACCTCTGAAAAGAAGAAGGGAAAGGAAAGAAAAGGAAGAGAAATCTGAGGAGAAGAGATAGAGTGGGTAGAGGTGAGGTGAGGTGAGGGGAGAATGGTGGGAGAAGAGAGGGGCTCCATTTGTAAGAGGAAGGAGGGGCGGCAGATTTTTTTAACCGGTGTGGATACGCAGACTTGATTCCTACGTATCTTTTGCTCCAATCTTTACTGTACAAACAGGCGAAAAAGCAATGAAAAAGCACCGGCCAGGCCAAAAACATCTCAACTATAGCCGTCGTCGTTGTAGAGGATAGCCAATAAACAGACAGAGATTGAAGCATAAAGTGGGGTTTGAGTTAGAGCTAAGACTACAACCGACCCCGCCGTAGCGGTGGCCGCACAAAAATGCAGGGAAAATTCCCCTAGGAGGGAAGAAGAAGAGAAAAAATTTCAGTTCCTGCCCGTGGCACGCCGCACATCCTTTCTTTTTGCGTCTTGTTATGCTGCGAACTTATTGTACCTGTATAAATGCGTGTTTATTTGTACTTCGCTGCTAGCCTTGGACTGGAGTACCAGCCTTACGTAAGCTTGGATTATATTTAGTACTCTGCAGGATACTTGTTTTGCTTTTACTTGAGCTTCGCGATACGATGAGGGTGAAGAAGAGTACGACTGACTGCTTTCCGAATCAGGTGGCCAAAAGGGCACAAACCCTGCTAGCCAGGTTACGTCAGACATGTGTGTAAAGGTGTTTGCACTGTAGATGGCGGGGTTCTATGCGAACATTGAATGCGTGCATTTTGACAGGGTATAAGACAGCCAGTCTTATGCACTGTGGCACTCGCTAATGACAATGCCAATGAAGATTGTGGCGTCAGTCTGTCTTCTGCCCCATACCCTAAGAAAGAAACAACAGAATGATCATGGCCATCATAATAGGCCGGAAGATAGGAACATGTGGTAATATTGTTATTATTATGTCGAATAGGTAAAATGAACATCGCTCAGCTCGACTCAATGCAACACGGGATGGCCACCAGGAGACGGTAAACAAAAAAAACGAAAAAACTGCACAAAAAATAGAGCAAGGAAAATAGAGGTAGATAAACGTTCAACAATGCATGCATGTATAGTTTGCTTATCTTAGTGTCCAAGCTCTATCGGAAGACCCTAGAATACGCGAATATGCATCTTCGACTTCGCCAGCAAGTTCTAGCAAGGTCACGATGACGATCTGATGTGTGAGATTAGGGAGGCGGTCGCGGTTAAGTCCAATCCACTCTAGTGGCGGTGTCGCCTCGCCCATATCCTTCAACTGAGGAGTTTGGATTATGGGCTCACGGAGGGCATGGTACTCGTACTTGCTCTGTGGCACGCTGACCTCCGCTGTGATTTTGCGCTTCTGGTCTGCCTCACTGACCCCAGATTTGGTTGGCACAGTGGCTGTGTTGGTGGCGGTAGCGGCGTCAGGGACTCCAGTAACCTTTATGCTGTTGGCTAATGGAAGCGTCTTGCCCCAAGTATCCTGCACGCTTTGGATATGGCTGGCCCACATGCTGCGGATGAAGCTAATGCGTGAATAGTTCCATCCAACTTCGACTTTGCCCTCAAAGGCAGAGCTGAATATATAGTCAATTTTGTTGGTCTGCGGGCTCTGCCATGTTTCCATAGAGGCGTGAACACGCGGTACCTTGAGGATGGTACCACCACGTGCCCCAGTACTCCGCTGTACGACTTCCTTGACAGATAAATCGGAACTATTCTTCGGCGGGTCGGAGTTCACGGAGGCAAGGCCGACACGCAGCTGTCCAAGTGTAAGGTCAAGGAGGGAATGCAGACGTTGTTCATCAAGGTTTGCGGCGAAGCGGGCGTGTGCATTGAGGGCCTCTATTTTGAAGACTTGGTGGTCGGTGAAGCTGCTGGGGAAAATACCAAGATTGACCGCCTTGAGAGTGACTATGACGTCAGTATCTAGTGAAATTGGCGCCTTTGACATTGTCCCATCGCTTTCTGCTTGTGTGCCTTGGGTTGGCAATAAGTTGGCTGACAATTCCTGATTCGGAGAGGACACAGTAGCTGCAGCAACAGCGACAGTCAGTACATTGCTGAGGGAACGGCGCTTGGTAAACTTTTCAATTTCCTGTAGAGACAATTCAAAGCTGGCTTTGCGCTCCTGGATGAACTTGAGAACAGCACGATATAGCGAAGCTCCTTGTGCAACGGAGGAGGGGGTGCCAAAAGCTTGAACAGCCTCGCCATCCAGGATAGCTACCAGGCGGTCGCCGTTGGGTCCACGCCTGTTATACATGAGAAAGTCTAGAGAGGTAATGTCGGCCACAAGGAAGGCTTGGTAGTCCCAAGATGCCTTGAGGCGGAACTGATCAAATGACAGCGAGCTTTGGATCAAGGGCGTCAGGCTAACAGTCTGCTCTCGGTCTGGCCATTGGATGGAGGTGCGAAGTTTGAAGTCATGCAGAGCTATAAAGCCACTCATGCGGCCAGTTGAGTCGATGCCAATGCGTTCAAAGCCCAAACAAAGGTTTTGCTCCCAATTCGAGGTTTTCTTGGACGATGCCCAAAAGCTCCTGATAACAAAGACGCTTTTGCCAACGGCCTGGCCCATGTCAAGGTCGACGTTGAGTGACTCGATGGATATTGTGGCTGTCCAAGGAAAAGCTGCTGTGGCAGAGACCTGCTGATACATTTGGACGAAGTGGCCATTGGGAGCTGCCGTTGTCGGTTCTGTTGGAGAGGAAGGAGTGGGCGGGGGATCGGGATTAGATTGGGAAGCATCCTTGGTTGCCGCATGTAAATCAGTAGCCGGCGCAGGAGCCGGCACAGAAGCCGGCGTAGGGTCAGTGGTAGGGACTGAGGCCTGTTGCATCGGCACAGCGCCCCCATCGTCCCTATTTCCTCGCATCTCTTTGGGGTACCAAATCTCGCCAAACAGCAAAAAGTCTTGCATTTGGCGAGCATTGATGGCTACCTGCATTGGACTTACCTTGAGCAGGGCCGATACACCAGCAGTACCACTGAAATGTTTGCTGTTCATCAGCGACAGAACAATAGAATCTACTGCAAAGCTGGCCGTTGACTCGCGTGAATACACATGTTGGACAGAGGCCTGCAAGTTGCTGCATGAGGTTGTGAGGGTTAGGAAGCTGCCTAACTCATTTGAATGCACAGTGTTGATGGCCATGTAAATGGAGCCGAAAGAGCCTGAAGCCGCTACGCGTGCTATGGGCTGACATGATAGCGAAAACTCTTGCTTGGTAATGCGCAGACCGATGTTGATGTTGAGCTTGCCAAGAACAACTGAGGGATTAGCTCCGAGCATGCTGTTATCATCTTCGGCTGTATTGTTGTTGTTACTGTCCTTATTGTTGTCTTTCTTGTCCGTTGTTACCACTGTGCCAAGCCAGTTGGAGGTGGTCTCGCTGGTACGTGACCGCTTCTTTTTCTCGGTCTGGGCTTTCTCATGCTGCCGCTCTTTCTTGTCATCCCTTTGTTTCTGTTCGCTCACTACCTCCTTGAAACTTGAGCTCATGTCCATGATCAGGGGCACCACCGTTGGGTGTAGCGTATTGCTAGAGCCTTCCACCTTGATTTCACCGTTGAGAGATGGCTTATCTGTACCATTATCGCGATACTCCAATCTCCAGGCAAGGCCTGGACTGTGAAGAGTAGCACTGATATTCGATTCGTCCGTCTTAAATTGCCCATATTTACCTGCTGAGGTAGTTCGGCAATATGGTGTTGATGTAGGCTTGTCGTTGTTGAAGGCAACGAGTGATGGAACCGGAGGACTACGCCGGCCTGATAGATGCAGAATTGCACCAGCAAAATCAGCATGAATCAGCAAAGATTCTATGCGCTTGCGGCTGAGTCCAGTACGTTGCTCAACTGTATTTGAGGAGAGCTCAGTTGGTGTTGAAGGAGAAGAAATTGGGTCTGCAGGGGCGGGATGGGACCAATTCTCGGTTGCTTTTTGGATATTGCTCGCAGAGCGTGTAAGAGAATCCTGAAGATGCTTGGCAGGAATCATGAAGCCTGAAGTGAGCCTCACATCGACGGACTTTCCAACGGCCTGGAAAGCGAATTTGCGCGAGCGACCTGAGCTAAAACAGGCAACCTTGAAAATAATCTCAGGCAGCAGCGCTGAGTGATGAGAGCGCACCGAAGTCCTGACTTCATCAACAGGGACCATCTGTAGCTGCATGTTATGTATTTCTAAGCAGGCTGACTTTGATTTCCGCGTACTGAGTTCAATTAGCTCAACAGTAAGCACAAGATCCTCCTGACTGACGGATTCTTCCATCGCACCAGAAACAAGCCAACAGAGTGTGATGTCACGGATCTGGAAATGGTAGACGAATGAGTCCAAGACTGAGTCAAATAGGTCAGTATCTGAAGACTCATCCTGGGCGCTGTTGATTGAAATACGAGGCTTGGAGTGGCGTAGTTTGCGTAGATACTGGCGTTCCCGTGTGGTATCGAGGTCTTTGATCTTGTCTCCCATATGGCCCATAATATCAATAGCTGTTGATACTGTTTCTGGAGACAGCATAATCTCAAGGCCATTGGTTTGAAATGAAAACCTTCTTTCACATTGATCATAACCCGCAGCAGAGCCTGATCCAGGTGCTGACCCCAAGCCTGAGAGTGATACGGATAGTAGAGCACTAAAGACAAGACTACCACAGGACCTCATAGCAGCTTCATGACCCTTTCGCATATCAAATCCAATATGGCTAAGATTCAGATTGATTTGCGGGCTGTCGAATACTGGCTGACCTGGTCCAGCCTGATTCGTAGCTTCAAAATGAACCTTTTCCAGGCTGAAAGAGACATAGGCAAGCGGGTCAGGGTCAGACACGAGCGATGTCTTACCAAATACGTGCAGACCAGCAAGAGAAACGTGTGCCCTATAGACGAGTGGCGTTGCAGTAGGTTCTGTAGAGACAATGGTCGAGGGTTTTGAGGCTGGTCCAGAAAGAGGGGACGCGACCTGATCTGGGTCAACAACATCGTTAAAGTGGCGTTTCAGAGCCTCAACCATGACTTGCATGTCCTCGATTTCTGCTGTTAATTGAGCCTTGTTGGGAAGCATTAGTAGGCCATAGACAGCTGATGCATCCAACTGGACCATCTCAAGTGATGTTGCTATGGAAATGGTGTGTTCGGTAGGACCAACGACACTGAGGACCCGACCATTCACAGGCGGGATTTGCAGAAGAGAGACCTCATGCAAATTTAGTCCCGAGCCTACACCAAAGCTGTGCGAGTTCTCCTTGATATCAAAATCAAAAATCAATTCCTTGCCATAATTTGTGGCTACAGCAGCCCGGGCAACTACACCTTGGATATTGTAGGTAAGGTTTTGGCACAGGGGTATTGTGACGTTGTAGTCGTTGAGAAACATAGCCACGTTGATCTTGACACTAGACAACTGATCGATGATCTTGAGAGATGATGCTGCCTTGGATGATGTTGTTGGAGTCTTGGCAAATTTGGCCATGATCGACTTCTTGATCTTGTACAGCCTAGCAAACTCGTCTTTAATTAGCAGGTCAGCTACTTCAAAAAGAGCCAATGGATCTTGTTTGACTAGCAAGCTCATGCTCTTGCTGCTGGGAGCACATTTAACCACGTGACTCATCATGTTCGCCGTTTCGCGCTCCTCATGAGATACAAATAAGCTAGGCTCTTGTAGCTGGAACATGCCAAGCTTCAACGAGTGGCTAAATAGACTGGAAGTGACGGCATGAGAACTGAGGATGACGTTGAGGGTCTTAGCTTCTCCAGAATGATTGTCCACAAGAATGGAGCTATTTATACCGCTACACAGAATGGTTGAATGGAGGTTGATAGTGTCAAGATCAAGAGAAGACTTGCCGACTGCAACAACAATATGGAGTCTAGGTTTAGGCGGATGTTTGGGGGTAGAGGTAGGGTGAGTCCCTTTCTTATATACAGGCTTGCCCTTTGGACTTGCTGGATTCACGGACATGTTGGCAGCTGAATTAGGAGCACTATTTGTAGTAGTACGATTGTACAATTCCAGTACATCATCTACCAGTTCACAGAGCTCCCAATTGATTTTGACGGCGGCCTCTCGACAGTGTAGGTTAATCACTGTGGTAGGAGGCTCATTAAAGTTACCAATATCAGAATCATCCGGAGGCAAATTCCGCAAATCGTTGCTTTTAACCTTGGCAGTTAGACCCATGAGTGCTGCCCTGTTTTGCTTGGGCCCTGGATCAAGCACAAGCTCAATCTCACCCAGATGACACGTCATTAGTAAAGGCAGTTCCTTGTCAGCCGATGGCAAAGATGAAGCGGAAGGTAGAGTCGAGGAATGACCTTGAGGATCCTTAGAGTTGGTTACATTCACGGAGTCTTTCTCCAGGCGGTCAAAGATTCTCCTGATCAGAACTGAATCAGACAATGGGCCAAGGTCCCAACCTCGCCATTTTGTGAACATGGCTATGATTTGTTTTTGGACATTATCCGGGGGCATAGGATGTGGTTCCAGACACGCCGTCAGTAGTTCATCACGTGCAAGCGAATCCATCTTGGACCAAATCTGCCGTAAGCGTTGAACCATCTTCCATGAATCGTGGACACGTAGATGGCCAGGTACCGATCTTAGCACTGCAGATGGTCGCACAATGAATGGCGGGTCTGGGGTACGCTGGCCTTGGGCAAGCAATTGTTGAACGAAAAATTGTACACGGTTCTTGTGACTGGAGACAACTTCCTCAACGGTTGTGCTTATGGATTTGACGAGGACATCGGTCCTGTGGATAAGAGAGGCTAGATATTGAAGTTTGCTCGAGGACATGTTGCAAGTGATGTTTCCGATGTCTGTGTCAATGCTAGTGACATCCCGTGAGCCCATAGAAAACGTAGCACCATCGATGTGAGCCTGTACAGCAGCCTGGGGTTCAGCCTCGCCATTTAGACGTTCAGATGCTGAAAATGTCATACTGCCAAACGATGCTCTGAACGACGTTCGATCATTGCGCGTCTCAGCTTTGAACGCATCTCCCCACGTCTCTGTATTCCGCATGACAACAGCCAACTTGGAGAGCTGCACATCATATTGGTCCTGTTCTTCTAAAAGGGGGTTTGGCGAGTCCAGTGATGATGAGTTCAAGAAACGGAAATGGGCCGAGGGTAAGCACACCATGACATCTAGAATCGAGCCACGAATGTCCACTTCTTTTTTGAATCTGAGAATATCCTCCATGCTAGACAAATGTAGAGAGTCCAGTATATCATCAGGCGATGATGGTTGCAAGGCGGATAGCAGTCTTGTGGTATGCTGTACAGAAGCCGGAGTGAAGAAGCCACTGATCCCTCGTGGGAATTCAACAACAAAGCCTGTATATGTGTGATCTTCACTCAGTGAATTTGGATCTATGTCTTCAATTGGGAAATCTGCAACCATAAAGTCACCGTAGTCAGCCTGTTCCTCGGCTATAGCAAGGGCCAAGGCATCGCGCGACTGTGGGATGACATTCTCCAGCGTAAACGAGGGTGTGAAGTACTGGCTGGAGAAAATAGCAGATGACTGGGCTTCATGTATGCTCTCTGTCATCTCAGAGTATGTTGAGGATCGCCTGGCAGCATCTCGCCAACGCTCGCCTCTGCGAGACTGGGATTGAGGGTGGGATTGGGACTGAGAGTGACTTATTTGGGAGCGGCTGCGAGATCCTGAAGAATCAGAGGGCCGTAGAACGCTTTTACTGCTGCTAGCTGTGCTGGAAAAGGATAAGAAAGAGCTTTGCCGCCTAAGAGTACTGCCTCCGCCAGTTTTAGGGGCGATACGAGACTGATGGGTACGCTGTGACCTGTGTGATCTTGTAGAGGATCCAGTTCGGATTGAAGATGCCTGGTCATCTCCCAAAAACTCACCGTTTATGGGATGCGGCACTGGTGGGATGTCCTGGGCTGGTGGGTCGACGGTTTCTGGCATATATTCGCCAGCATATTCGGGGAAGAGTAAGAATGGAATACGTTGGGTTCTCTGATCTTCGCGTCTTATAAGTTCTTGCTGCTTTTTACGCTCCTCGGTAAACTTGAACTTGCGTCCGATCATCGTCAGCTGAACGTGAGTCTTGACCATGACATCTGCCTCAGCAGGGACGAAGGTTTGATTGGCCCTAGAGGTGCTATTACTGCCGCACCCAAAGTATTTGGCCCTATTGGAGCAACTATCATCGGTGTTGATGCACGATATCTGAATGTCAGGAAGGGAAATGGCTGCCTTTTTAGAGTAGTGACTTCGAGCCCAATCATTGTAATTGACATCAATCCTGCCTGTTGAGAGGAGAAACGCAGCTTCGTCGACATGTACCCAAAGCTTGACAGCATCGACATGAAGGCGCAAGAAGGTAACGTCATAGTAGACAATGGACGAAAAAGACACCAGTGCATTTTCTTCATCGTCAAAAGTGAAGCTCAGCGCCTGACCGCCCAGTGCTAATGCTGCGAGGAACTCGGCATTGCATTCACCAGTTACTGCACCAACATCTAGATCCCAGTTGCACATGTATGTGGGCTCACTTGGGGGAAGACCAAAAAGACGATTGCCAAAAACACGAACACCATCAATAAACATTTGTGTAGTTGTAGAAGATACTGTTGATATGTCAGATTCCTGCTGAAAGGCACCAAGTGCAAGGCTAATGGGCGAGATAATAAGTTCCAAGTCCATGTAGTAGTTGGTGAAGCGGGCATCGGCTGTTATCGAAGCCATCTCAACGTGGATGTTTCGCTCAGCCGAGTACAAGTTGCCTGGCACAAAAATCTTGGTATCATCTAACTTCACTGCCATTACAACATCCATGTCATTAGACTTTTTGTATGGGGCCCTGTTTGCAGTTTCGGCAGATGGGTTGTACTCTCTAAGTTGCAACATATCCTGGTACTCCTGTACAGTGCGGAAATGGAGGTCATCGCCAAAGTAGTTATCTTTAAGCTTGAGGCCATATCGCAGGACAGACCCGAATAGTTTGACTACTAGAGACTGGATGGAGATGTCGAGCACTAGGGTATCTGTGTTGGCGACTGAAGTAGTGGCATTGTACTCATATTTTCCACAGGCCACAAGACTTTCGGCTTGGCCGATTTCTTTAGAGGGCATGAAGGCAGCCTGGGTGTTCCATGGAGGGAGTTGTAGTGATATCATCAAAGGATCGAGCCGGACCTCAAATGGAATAGCATTCTTAGATGGCCGGAACTGGTCGATGGGAATTGTCAGGGACGCTGCTAAAGCTGAGCTTCCAAGGACTAGAAACATGTTCTCGTTCGTAGAAATAGCATTGTCAATAACGTTTGCATCATTGACATTGAGATACAGCTTGAAGCGACGAAAGTCGAGGCTAATGAGGTACTTGAAAGGGGTGAATACAAGATACTCGGTTAGTGGGCCACTGCCCCAATCTTCAACGAGATCCGTGATGAGGAAAATGTGATCACGAAGAAGGAAGAGCTCGATATCGTCGCTTGAAATGCCAAAGTTCCACGCGCGCAGAGCATTCCATTGCAGTGGCGAGCCCATATCACACGATACTTTGAAGGGGCCACTGCGGAGGAGGATCTGATGATTAACGCTTGAGGACATTTCAGTTCCAGGAAAGTCGACGTCGACTGTGGTGGAATAGCCCTTAGTGCCAGCAACCATGTCCATAGAGTAATTGATTGTAGAGTTAGGCGAGACCTTGAACTCCAGCCACCCAGGCTGGCGGGCTTGAGCGGGTATGGCTTCAGGCTTAGCACCTTTCTTGTCACGGCGGCGCCGCTTAGGTGCATCAGTAGCTATAGGGGCTTTGCCTTTCCATTTCCAATTTTTTGAGTCTTCTCGGGTGAGGATACGCACTGTGACATTGTCGTCTAGCTGGATGTACATTCGAAACTGCGTAGGCACGCGACATTCACCTGGACGGATCGCTGGCGAGGGAATCGCATTCTTACATAGAGTTGGGAAGAAGACATTCTGTAGTTCTGCCCGACAGCGGTCTGCCCATGGGCCATAATTGACCACGCCGCCCTTGATGGTCATGTTAATACCCCAGGCAGGCGGAATCTCGCCATTAATATTAGTGGCATAGGGGTCCTCTTTGGAGCGCAGAGCGGGATCGGGTAGCTCGGGGACTTTGGTTGGAGAGTCCCAGTAAATGCACATAGTGGCTGAAGGGCTGTCGAGAATCACGGGTTCCGCAGCGTACTCAACGTGGGCCCAGCGAGCCTTGTCATCCTGGGCCTGGTCGTCAAGATATCGAGATAAGCCCTGCCATTGGCTTGCTCCTGCAGGTTGAGATGTAGCTGTGTCGACTGGCGTATGTGCTGAGGGAGTTACAGACTCCGCAGGATGTTTCCATCGGGGCATCATGTTATGGAAGCTAGATACACAACGGCCAAAGAGCCTAGAAAAGAAGGGCTTTTTGGTTACAGGCTCCGTAGTTTGGGCTGCTCGGCGTTCTCGGGTAGCACGAGCTGTCTGTTCCTCGCGATAATCGGCGTTTTGGCGCATCTCAACAACAGGGTGTTTGAAGCGGAGGTTGAAGACTTGCCGGTAAGGATCGGGAGTATCAGTTGAAATCGCGTCAATGTCGCCTGAAAGATCGTCAGCCTTGACAACCAGCACGGTCTTGGTATGCTCATTTCCCATGACCATGGCAGCTTTATTGACTTCAAGATGAATAGGGAATACCCGTAGCAAGAGAGGGATTTCGGATTCGTCTGTGGTGGGTGGCTTTTCGCTGTCGCTGCCAGCACCATGGCTTGTCTGAGCGTCAATTGGATTCTGCAAGTTCGCAGAGCTTGTGTTTCCGCGTGAGCTGTACGCTTCGTCGGCTCCGGTTTCATCGGAGATGCGGGTTGCTCGTCTGCGAATCGAGGACGTGTCATGAATTTCCGACGAGCTTGGTCCTGTTTGAGGCGGACTGTTTCGCAAGAGTCCCTCTAACATAGATTCGTAAATAGGAGTGCGATTATAGACAAACCATTCAATGCCAACCAAGTGTGCAGCAAAGCGACAGGGAAGGGCCTTGGTTGATGTCTCTGGACCCCCCTCAGTATCCTGCAAGCGGTCGTTAAGCTGCCCCAGGTTACGCACATTACGGAGCCAGTAGCACCAAGTGAAGTAGCCCTGTTGGATATGGAACGCCTCGTTCTCGCCGTGGTATCGCACTCCGCTAACAAAGACTCTACCAGCCAAGAGAGAAATTTGCAGGGCCTGGATCTCGACGTAGATGTGGTGCTTGTGCCAGGTGTATGTTCGGATGGCATAGGAAACCAAGTAGCTGAAGAGGCGGTTGAGGTACAAGAGAAAAAACATAGCGACCATCGACGTGATGATCAAATATATGAGGAACTCACTACACAGGGTTAGTTGCGAAGGCATATAAGAACAAGGTAAACGGGGGTCGGTTGCCTACTAGTTGAAGTCTGGCACTGGCACAGTTGGCTCTTCGCGGGTATTTATCAGCATCGCATGTTCTCTATCAAGAGGGCCCGGCTGTAAGGCCGCAGCCAGCGACGGAGAGACGGGAGACGACATGACGCGCCACGGACGACAAAGGGCGCAAAGCAGTTGGCGATAAGGAGAGATGTCAGTTTGGAAGGAGATTGGTATAGTAATCAGTATGGGTGGGTGAAGCTCAAGGAGCTTACGACGCTTTAGCGCGCAACTTTAGGCAATGCATTCCCTCCCAGTAAAGCTGTGAAAGTGAAAGAGTTTGTCTATATAAGCGTATGGATAGAGAAGAGTGAAGCAGAATATGGGGTTTGATGCTACGAGGCAAACAAGTAAAGAAATCGTAAACCTAGATTAGCCTTGACTTCACGTGCGAAGCCTTTGACAAAATATAGAGATATATAGGCAGGGGGCTGCGTGCTATAGCCTGTACAGGAGGGTTTAGGGGCTATAGCCTGCACAGGAGGGTTTGGTGGCTATAGCCGAAGCCATCAGATCAGTATACTCTAGCCCTTAGGGACCTACAGCCACTATAAATATTGCCTAGGTCTTTATCGACTGTTGCCTAACCAAGCCACAAGCTTAGCTGTAGAGGCCTAGAGGCAGGGATCGCACAATCATGCCATATGCATCCATGCACTTGGCTGCATGTAATTATAATTTATTCACTATCCGAGCCTGAGCACCTCTCCTAACCTGTTCTTGATCAAACCTCTAATCGGCGCTCTTTGTCAACACGTCTTCTGCCCTGCGCAAAGTGCTTCAGAAAACAACGAGCTGTCTATCCATTGCGGCCAATCGATTATTGCTGACTCACCCACCCACACGAAAGCTTCCTTTCGACAAGGAACCCATCTTCTGTCGTGCGCACTTTCTCATCACGATATCGATATCGTTCTTTGTACACCAGCCGCCTGGCGACTGAGCTACAAGAAACGGCCCCAATCCTCGCAAATATGGCGGGAACCGGCGAAGCCTTTGCACATGGTGTCAAGGTGGCAGCTGGAGTATCATCGCTGGTGGCTGCTCTACTATCAGTCTTGTAAGCGTTGTTGTTGCTGCCCAAACGCCAAAGCTTCCGACAAGCACAGTGCACCTATCACCAGTTATAGTCGCATACTAACTAGACCCCCGCCCTCTAGGTCAATATGGCTGCAGACGTAAGCCTTCCTTCCGTGCTATTCAAGCACGCACTTCCGATACTCGATATAATACACTGTTGCTCAGAACAACTTCGTACTGACCAGCTTCGGATCGCAGAAAAAACTACCGCAAGCCTTTGCTTCAGCGCTATGTTATTCGAATTCTCTTGATGTACAACGCCTCACTATTTGACCTTCTGCATGTTCCCGGCTAACACTAGCATAGGGTCCCGATCTTCGCCTTCTCATCGTTCATGGGTCTTATATCACCAAAGATATCCCATTTCGTCGACCCCATTCGCGACTTCTACGAAGCCTTTACTATCTACACCTTCTTCCAACTACTGATCAACTATCTTGACGGCGAGCGAGCACTCATCATCATGACCCATGGCCGCCCTCCTGTGCACCACGTCTGGCCACTCGACACGGTTCTCGCCAAAGTCGACATCTCGGACCCTCATACATTTCTCGCCATTAAGCGAGGGATTCTGCAGTACGCATGGCTCAAGCCGGTCCAGACACTAGTCACCATCATCATGAAGGCATGCGGCGTCTACAAAGAAGGCTACATCAGTCTTACCTCGGGATATTTCTGGCAGGGCATCATTTACAACATTAGTGTGACTGTCAGCTTATATGCACTTGGCTTGTTCTGGGTCTGCATGCACAATGACCTGAAGCCTTTCAGGCCCGTGCCCAAGTTTCTCAGTGTCAAACTGATCATCTTTGCTTCATATTGGCAAGGGTTTCTCCTGGGAATTCTTGTGTGGTTAGGAGCCATTCCTGACATCAGTGGCTATACACCTGAAACTCTTGCCGCTGCTATTCAGGATGCCCTTATCTGCATTGAAATGCCCGTATTTGCGATTGTACACTGGTATGCCTTCTCTTGGAAGGACTTTGCCGATAACAACATAATGTCAGCTCGGATGCCCGTTGCGTTTGCTTTCCGCGACGCCTTTGGTGTGGTGGACCTGATCCAAGATACCAAAGACACATTCCGTGGCGATAGTTACGGCTACCGCTCCTTCGATTCGACTGACAAAATCATGGCTCACGAAGACTCTCGCTCGCGTATGGCTCGTGTCCGCGAAGGGATGCGCTACGAGCGGGGTGGGAAGGGCAAGTACTGGATACCAAAGCCCGGTCAATCCGCTGCAACAGCAGGGCAAACAGCCCCGTTGTTAGGCGCTGTGCAAAACGAAAGATCTTCTTCAAGCAGAGACACAGGAGAGTCTATGTTCCCCCACGGCACCTTTTCCGGAGACTTTGAAATCGATGCCTCGGAGGAAGAACTGTACTCAAAGGCCCGTGAACTCGAGTTTGGTGACTGGAATGTAAGTTGTTTTTTTCCCATCTTGTATTGATTCCAAGGCATTCCACACTAACAAACTAAAACCAGTATCCTGTGATCACTGCTAATCAACCTCTCCACGCCCGTTACATGGCTACTCCTCGCTACATCCCCCCAGCACGATCTCAATCGCCTCATGTACGAACAGAAAACCAAGGCACTTTAATCCAGAAAAAGAAGAAGACAAAGTCGAAAAGCAAGAGTGCAGGCACAGCTTCAAATGCCAGCCCGCAACAACTACCCATCTCTCCTCAAGATTCCTTAGCCCCCACAGCATCTCTCCCAGTTGCTGCCATGGGCTCTTCAGATCCAACTCCGGATCCAGCTCCAGCTCTAGCTCCAGCTCCAGAATCAGCCCAAGGAGAGGAAAACGAGAACGAGCCGCTACTCTCCAACCCTTTTATCCAAGCAGATGGTGTTCCTGATGCTTCTACATGGACATTGCAAAGGGATGTTGAGACTGGAGAAAGTCCAGCAACTACATACTACGCGGACAATAATCGTGAGGAGTTCCGCAACGTGTGGTAGTGTCTTTTCATTACCGTTTCTTTGGTGTTTTTTGTCATTTGGCGTTTTCTTTCTCGTCTTACTTTCCGCTTAAAAGCCCTCTGCCTAGGGCTTTAACTTGGCTCTTTCATTTGTGCTGGCGTCATCACTTGTACTCTACTCTGCCCTCTCGTCAGCACCCCTCGTATCTGTAGCGTGATATTTTTGATTTACTTGGCTACCATAGGTAGTTGGGATTGTTTACTTTCTTTTCTTTGGTATATGTCATTTTGTTGTGTTGCTTGCCTATGTATATACCTTAGATTGTTAATGGGACCATATCTTCCTTATGTCACCTTCTGTAGATGTGACGCTCTTCTATAGAAAAGACTTGTATCGAGGGGCATAGGCTTTTTGGTCAAGCACATCTGCGCTGTCATTCTTGAGTAGCACTTCCCTCTCGCCAGTACTCGCTTGTAAATGCCTTGTAATCACAGCCACTCGCCGCCACGAGACAATTCTGCATACCACCAAGAACACTCCTATAGCCATGATGTTCAGAGTAACGCTATACATGCGCACGATCGACCATGCCTGCGCCATCATCGGAGGTAGCCATACTCCAGAGTATCCCTCTGGCACCAGATCTTCAACCAAAAGGTGTGTTGGGTCTGCAGCTTCTGTTGCTGGGCTAGGCGGCAAAGGGCCTACATCCCACTTGGCCGGCTTGCTCCCAAGCGCAAATTCCAGGGTCCCACCATGCTCAAAGACGTCAGTCCAGCTAACCCATGATTGGTTCCAAGGCTGACCATTAACACGGAGCTTTTGTACATAAAAGGAGTCTTCGGACCCGTTGGACGCCGTGATTTGGAGGGTGCGGCCTTCTCCAAGGTGTACTGTCGCGTCGCATAGCCATGGTGACCCAACCAGAAACGTAGTTTGACCCGTCAACGGATACAAGCCTAGCATATTCCAAAATAGCCATGATTCCATAGCGCCTGCATCGCTGTTACCTGGAAGCCCGCCTGGAGAAGGGCTATAGTATGACTTTGCAATAAAACGACTACGATTCACTGATAAATACTGACGATGAGCGAAGTTGTATAAGAATGGAGTGCCAAATGACGGCTCGTTTCCGGGATTAAAGATGGTATGATTGAAATCCCTGTTGCCGGGCACAACATTGGGCGTAAAGGTGAGCTCCAAACGGTGTAAAAATCGCTTGGGACCACCAATGAGATCAATAATCTTGGCCATATCGTGATGCGCATTGAAGGAGTATTCCCACGGTAGACCTTGATAATCTAAATGTGTGAGTACACGCATTAGCAAGCAGAGCAGCGGCGGAGTTGTAAAGTCTCGAGCACTCACAATCATCGCCCCAATAGCATCCCCCACAAGACAAAGGATCTTGGTCGACAAAGCCATCTTTTTCCCGAGGGCCCAAGAACCCGGAGTGCCCCAGCGCCTTCATACCTGGGTTCCAGTGATTGCGCCAATTGCGTGACCGAATCAAGTACTTGGTCGCTTCGTCAACAAATCCCAGACCAGAAGCCACCTGAGAGAGAGCAAAATCGTTGGTGGAGCTAGAAATTATTTTAATAAGAGAAGGAAATGTGAGGAGGGCCATCAGTCTGGAAATTTGCATGCCAACTTACTACTCAACTGCTCGAGTAACGGAGCGGGTGAAGCGGCGAGTGATGTACCCGAGGCTTAACCAATCTGGCAAGGCCCCGCGGCCCTCCTTGGTCGAGCCATGAGGATCTCGAGGATCATCATTGTTAGGAGGGACAATCTCGGCGTTGGTCAACATGGCATTATAGGCATCAGTCCAATCGATTTTACCGCGTACGCCTTTGACAAAAGCATCAGCAAAAACATTGTCGATGTTGGAGCCGGCCTGAACAGCGCCATTGAAAAATGACGAGCGAGCATCAGACATAAACCCTTCGTGTCGCCAGATATCAATCCATGAGCGAATGAACTCTTCATAAGCATCTGGCTGAATGATATGTAGCAGAGAGGTTGTGCATCGGAACTAGGGTGGGTTATTGTTAGTCACTTTGCTGGCTCTCTACTTGACACCATGAAGGAAAAGGCTCACCGTATCCCAGAATGTAAAGATATCGTCATAGTACGGCTCATCGGAATCCCATTTTGGGTTCTCCCCTGTCTTGTTTGTTGGTAGTAAGTTTGAAAAATACAAAGCGGTGTACAATTGCTGGAGCTTGGTAACGTTGGTCTCTCCGGTTGTAACTTTTCCCAGCACCTGGGTCTCCCAAGCCTTTCGGGCAGAATCACGTACTGTAGAGACTGATGTGCCAGGAGGGATTCCATCTTCGACGTTCTCACAGGCCTGGGCCTCTGAAATAAAGGACACGCCAATACGAGACGTAACCTTTTGACGGCTAAACGAGAACACTGCACCAACATTCTCTGTAGTCGATTTGCGCTTATGTACCCTGGAATATGTGCTAGTTGATATCTTAGTCGATGCCGTACCAATGAAAGTCTTGAACGAAGCCGGGGAGTCGAAGTGACCGCAAAAGAACACACGCCATTTTTCAGCCCTGTTCCAGCCCTGAGTGCATATTTCAGTCAGCACTTGTGACGTGGATCGACGAGCCAAAATATCACAAGAACAAGTCCACTTACATTGTCATAGTCTCCATACCCCGTATAGTACAGCTCGTGTTTTCTTTCCCTCACTTCAATACGGCCGCCTCGATAGTGTTGTTCTAGGCCCTGGCCCCGATACGACGAGAGCACATGGCCAACATCGACGATTATTCCCGGCTCAGAGCCATTTGGAAATGTATATGTGAGTATGCCAGCTTTGGCTGTAGCGCTCATCTCAGCAATAACTCCAGTCTTCATGTAGAATTTGTAATGGCCAACCTCGGTTTCGTCAGGTCGACCTCTTTCAACCTTCCAGTCTGCCAGTGGATCATCCACAGTCCGGACAACCGGAAGTTGAGCCACAACACCATACTTGGGAGCGCCCCCCGTACCGCTTTCGTGTAGCATACTAAAGCCCATGAGGACGCCGTCAGGAGCATAGCCAGAATAGGAGTCACGTCCAGTGTACATATCAGGGCCCAGCTTGACCATTCCAAGAGGGACAGTTACGCCTGGAAATGTGTTGCCACCATTTATTGATCCTGTCTTTGCATAATGTTAGAAATATCAGCGTGGATCAATCGACAAGGCAGGGACTCACATCAGTAAGGACATATTCAGCTAGGTGCTGTCTTGTCGCTGCGAGGGTAGCCACAGCTAGGACACGAAGCTTCTTTAGAGATACCATGATCAACCGCAGCGCTAGTAAAACGAAAATATCCGACAGCTGCTTTATAGTAATATAAGCGTGATCATATATAACATTCCAACTACGTGTATTCAACACACGACACGGCAAGCCAAGCAGGAAGGGAGGGATAAGGAGATGGGGCGAGAGACCGGCGCAAGGAGCTATTTAAAGTATTGCTTAGATAGCCCCTATGAAGTCATACAAAGGGAGCAGCAATCGACCATCCACTTGCGGACAAGGCAATCTAGACACATGTGCTAAAAACTAGTCATAGTCTGGCTTCGGCAAAGTTAGACAAATGATCAAGTCTAATACTTGACAGTCAAGCAGTCAAAAAGACGTTGGTCGAGAACAACCATGTAACCCTAATAACAATGCTGTCTAACCCCTACTGGCGTAATGGATTTGGACTCACTTACACACAGCTGTCAACGCTTCATCGATACACCAGAAGGAAGCTCTGATCTGGCAGAATAACATCAGCCTATTCCTTTGACTCAAACAATCTAATCATGACGATGACGCCGGGTAACAAAATGGCACTAGACCAAGCAAAACCCCACCAGCCTCAACGAGTTGCGGCTAAACTACGGGAGATAAAAGGCGGTGGGCGCTCTGCCAATGAGAAGCTGCAAGCTTAGGGCTCGAGGTGGGTCTTGTACGAGGATGAACTGGAGGCGGTGTGAGAATTTTTGTCGGTCAAGATTGGCAGAATTTCATCTTGCCAGCACCGCCAAACATCAAGCCTACCGACTACCAGAAAGGTTGACCTAGGAGACGAGATACCGGACTATGCTAACTTTGAGATCATTGTCTCCTGATTTTCCCTTCTTATTTCGCTGTTTTTGTTCCTCTACGACACTGCTTTGGCCCTCTTTT
Source organism: Ceratocystis destructans (assembly GCA_038407095.1). NCBI lineage: Eukaryota > Fungi > Ascomycota > Sordariomycetes > Microascales > Ceratocystidaceae > Ceratocystis > Ceratocystis destructans. The sequence goes on from JAXASZ010000640.1 coordinate 36,552, forward strand.
GCGCCAATATAATAAACACCAGTGGATGGGCGTGTTTAGTTGGGCTTGGACCAACAACCTACTGAGATTCTTCATTGATCTTGGGCGCCTTTTTGCACTTGTTATTCATCGCGACAGCCTGACAGGCTATTAGACTCTCGAAAATCAGCTTTAGAAAAGCCATGGGCCGCAAACCGAATCCGCTTATTCTGGAGTACTTCCAGCGTGGGCCCAAGCTGGCTGATAATAGTAATCGCTATCCCCACACTTGCAAGCTTTGTGGTGAAGACTTCCCCAAGGGCCGTATAGACAGCCTGACCGGCCATATTACAAAGAGCGGCAAATGCCCGGCTATTTCAGAGACTGAGCGTATCAATGCTTGCTTGACTCTCCATGGAATACCGAGCGTGCCACCTGTTACCGAACGACTATCCGCCGGCGTCACGGCCCACAATGCTGTTGATGTTGCTTCTGCCACCGACACTATTCTCGCACAACAATGGAGCGCCCTGGAAGCGTTGGCGGAGGCTTCCCGCCAAGTCGATATGAGTGAGAAGCATGATCGCCCCGGCTCAGCGCTGGTCCACGTACAACTTTCAAATGGCGACAACTCTGGCATGGGAAACATGAGTGGAAACGGTCTCCAGGGCGCTGACCGATTCGACCTTCCAGACCAGTTCACTCTCGACAACCCCCCATCAAGCTATGATGCCACATCCGCAGCTATGGCCCAACAAAGCTTAAACTCTCTTCTGCCCCCAGAATTTCATCCGGATCCGACGTCTGGCTCGCCCTCACATTCGTTACTGACAACCAATACTCACGACACCAATTCTACCACCCATGCTGTAGCTAATGGAATATCCAAGCCTCATAGCCCAATAACTGAGTCCTTTGCTACGAAAGACCAGCGCGATGAGCTCAAGAACGACGACCAGCAGCGGCAATCACAAGAGCTCAAAGGAAATCAAAGCAATGAGCAGCACGAACACCACTACTCCCACGATGATCTGATGTTGTCATCAACCGATGTTGCCAGGCTTGAGGCAGCTTCTGCAGCTACAGATCTCTCCGTTGCCGAAGCTGCTACTGCCCGTCTCACAAACTCACTTCTTGATCCGCAACTAGTGGCCTCGCAAACCGCACACGCTCTGCCGACCGTACATGGCGACCATGAGGCGCAGACAGCCCACGAAGCACAGATGACTCAAGTCTCTCACGAATCACACGCTACACACGCTACACAAGAAGCCGTTCAACAGGCTGTTGAGCAAGCTCAGGCGCAAGCTCAAGCTGATGCTGAAGCCCAAGCCCAAGCACATGCTGATGCTGTTGCTGCTGCTGCAGTCGCAGCTGTAGCTGCAGCAAACTCCAACGCATCTGAACCTCATGCCTTCCAAATGGGCGACAATGCTAACTGGGGAGAAATGACTTACGTAACGAACAAGTCACAACCCGCAGTGGCGCGAGACCTTTCTAGAACACCGGTTCCGGGCCATAGGGGGGGTGTGCGCATGGGCGCAACGGATCTTTCCCCTAATGGGCGGCCAAAACATGCCCGGGCCCGTTTTAGTGCTGCCCGCCGCAAAGAAGTTCAAGAGGTCCGTAAGCTAGGCGCCTGTATCCGGTGTCGCATTCTCCGGAAGACATGTGGTAAAGGCGACCCGTGTGAGACTTGCTGCAAAGTTCTTTCGCCGCGTGTGTGGCGTGCAGGGTGTGTGCGAACACGCCTCCATGAACAGCTTGAGCTTTATTCCGCTGGCGTGCAGGTTGTGTTGGCTCAGAACAGATACAACATGATTAAAAGTACTGTGCAACTGGCCACCGGCGAGTCGTACATTGAGGGGAGTTTGTTCCCTGCCGCCGAAAGCAAGATTATTTTACGTACCTTTGAAATCAACACACACAAAGAGGGTACGCCTCCGGAACAAAGTCCTGAAATGGAAACTCGGGCGATCATGATTGACTGCGACTCGGAGGATATGCCTGCCAAAATTGAAGAGTACATGAGGCAGGTCCTTCCCCTTCTCATCGAACATGAGCCGTCACCCGTAGTGCGCATGATCCTTACCACTGCAGTCGAAGCACTTAATGAGACCGAAGATGAACTCCTGCGTCATGCCCTTGAGCTATGGGGCCTTGTCGATATAATTGACCGCGAGCGGCAATGGCATATCCTTGAAAAAAGGCCATCTGAAAACTTGGAGCGCTGGATTCGCGACCCTAATGAGCGACTTGGTATTGATATTTACTCGGTTATGCTGATACAGCTGAATGCTGCTGCCGAGCGCAAGGGCAACACTACCTCGCGATCTCTGCTCAATAAGATGCAGCGATACCTCCAGGACTCCAAGGTCAAGATTGGATTTCGCATGTTTCTTACGGCTCTTGTGTTTTTAAACTGCATTGAAAAAAGCACCTGGGGTTTCCGGGCTTGGGAGCAGCAGAATTTGCGAGGCGGTTGGCCGTTGGAGAGACAACCCGAGTCATTCATTGGACAGGGTGCTAATCTGGCCAGCTTGCTAAAGTTGCTTTTGAATTGCCGGCGTGTTTTACCGCAGGTAAACCGTGATGAGGAAACGGGCTTGCTGTTCCCGAATGAGTCGGCCGGGCCTGAGTTCGCGGCGTTTTATAAGAACATCAGCGTCACTGGTAGGTTTTAGATGAAGCCTCTATGGCCATGGTCATAGCTATGATTTACCTGTGTTTTCTGTCCTACTAACATGTCTCGGTTTACTCTAGATGAGACTTTGCGAACACGACAGGAAAAGGCCGAGTTTAATCCTGTTGATTCTCGGTGCCTTGAACTAACTCTCTGCTCGCAGCTGCTACTTGGAAACTAGTGCGTGCTTTCTGGCTCTGCATACGCAGTACATGCATGCACCACGCCATTTCTTCCTATCAAGAGTTTCGCTTCCTATCCTCCCTTTTCTGTTTCCATCGCTTTCACATTCACTTATGATAATGACTTAAGAACCCTAGTTTCTTCTCCTTGTATTGCCTTTACGCTTTTCCCTTTCGCTAGGCTTGTAGGCCGTTGTTTTCCTTCCTTGCCTAGTCTTTTGCTATCATACCCTCCCTGTTCTAGCTTCGCCAGTTTCTATACCGTTTGCTTCCTGCACACGCAGACTAAGTTATCTATACACATCATAGACTTCCTAATTCACTACTTACGATTTATCCTTTCCCTTCAACAACGGCAAAACCAAAGAAGAAAAGTTCTTTTTTCCTCTTTGCGGCAATTGTTCATATATATATATATATATATGATGGCATTTTCTATTAGCACAAGTAGCTTTGTTTGCTGAGAAGAGAAAAGTGCATGATAGTATGATTGAGTATATAATTACTGTGCCAAGCCACCTCTCCCCATAGTCCCAATTCTCGCTAATAACCAGTCACAGAACTGTCCGTATCACGTCTCTCAAGTCCTGGCATAGCGGATCTCTTGGGTTTACGGAAACAGGCAAACTCGTTCTTGCTAGCCTCACGTAGCTTCTTGAGGGTATTGCGCATTTCGGGAAGCTCAGATTGTAGTCGAGCACGGGCATCGTTATCGGTTCGAGAGTCTAGCTCTTGGTAGATGACCCCTTGCATGTCCCCGGCTTTAGGAGAAGTATACTGGCTGAGAGTCTGGGAGACAAACTCGACATCAAGAGTTGCTTGCATTAGGGCCTCTAGAGGATACCGATCACGAACCTTGAATACTTCAAGCATCTCCTGCGTAAGCTGCTCCAGCAGAAATGAAAGTATTTGGTTAGTCAGCGAAGGTGTAGTTGTAGAGACCTGGCTGTGGATAAGCACTAGACTTAGCAATGCTTCATATATGTACGGTCTAGCTTCTGTCGGCCTGACGCCATGCCTAGGGACCCATGAAGGAGACAAGATCCCAGCTTTAATGATAGCACGCAGGTTTTCTATAGCTGGGCGGGTGTACGACTGGAAAAGTCGGGCATCGATTTGGCCGAGAACATCCTTGATTGTTTTAGACTCGTCGGTGAGTTTCACTGAGAAGGCATTTTCAAACTGAGAGTTTAGGCTGGGAACGACCTGTGAACGTAGTGCTTGTAAATTGCTCAGAGTGAGTAGCATGCGCACATTCTAGAAGAAAAAGGGGGTTAACTATAATGAAACCAACTTCGAAATGATTAGAGGAAAATCTTACCCTATCACCAGCATCTAGAGGCTTGCGGCCTCCCGGCACCGATACTGGAATAGATGAAGAAAGAGTACTGCGGTCAAATTCTGTTGTCCAGTCATCACCAGTCGTCTTGATGGAACGTTCTGCATTTTCTACCATGCCACTCAGTGCCTTGTAGAGAGTTGTGACATACTGACTACGCACCATTTGCTGCAATTTGGCGGGTGGCGGCAGAACAATATCGCCGGCTTCAGACTTCGACATGGCTTCGGAAATGTACAAGATCTTCTGCATGCCAGCTAGCATAGTTCCTTCAAATGCCGCAAAGCTGGCAGGCATCTTCGTAACATCACCCTGGTCGACGGAACGGTGCCAATCTTCAACGTACTTGACATTTTCAGCATCCGTGTTCCAGGCTGGGCACAAAGCGGTGACACATCTCTCTCGGGCAACACCCACTAGGTTTCTCAGGCGATCAACAACTGTAGGGTCAATAACTTTGACTGGGCGTAGACCAGCAAGGTCTGCTGCTCCAGATCCAACAAGGGCAAGCATTTTGGAAAGGTAGTGCACGCCGCTAATGGAATTAGACCACGGGGGCCAGAACGCAAACTTTTCCCATGCCTCACCGCGTTTGGTGGTTGGAGGCACGTTCAGTGGGTCAAGGTTGAAGCGCACATCACGGCCCGACCGAGGCGTCATAGGCCCATTCATATTTGAGCCCGCAGGAGACGGAGAGGAGGGCAAAGGAGAGAACAAAAGGGATATGTCTTCTGGTGGCAGACCCGCAAAGAATGAAAATACATGATCTCTCAGGGAATCAACCAACTCAACGACACCCTTTTCCAGCGTTTCGGTGCCCTCAGAAGTCAGTTGATGGTGCTTGACTGATTCTCCTTGGAAGCCAATCGGCAGCGTTCTTTGGGTTGTCCCGTCAACAAACCCGCGCAAAGTTCGTTCAAACTCAACTATCTCTCCAAGAATACCTTGGGAAGACAACAAGGTAGAGAGGAATGCCTGCATCTTCTCCCACAGTTCAATGACGTCAGTAGTGTCATACTGCGATGGTTTGCTTTCAATTATCTGCCGGCCCAAAGATTTCAAGTGAGAAGCCATGACATGGGGGTTTGGCCTATCTCTGTTTGCAAGTCGACGCCGTAGTACCTCGATTTCAACTTTGCAGCGATCGGCAGTTGTTTGAATCCGACCCTTGAGAAACTCCCATTCACTAGCAAGCCACATGTATATGGGGTTTTGATCAACACCAAGCTCCAATAGTAGTGTGATATATTCCATGTACTGGTCTTGTGATTGGCCGGTGCGGCCGTCAGAGCGAGCGACTTGATGTGCTGATGTGAGTTTGCGCCAGATGGAACGCTTGAATATCTGAATTTGGTCTTCAACATCGCTCCACATACGGCCGGCAATGAGAAGTTGGTAGATCTGGTTATCTGACAGAGTAAGCTCCTTTGCTGCTGCCTGCTTTGCTAAATTGCGGCTGTCCTCTACAAACTGGCGTGCCTTGTTGTAATCTTCTACTAGAGATTCAAGATCCTTGCGTCTAATACTATCAGCGATAGAAGACCCAAGTTCGGTATACTCTTTGTATCGTTCGAAATTATTCATCAAAAGCTTGAGGCTGTTTTCTTTTTCTCGACCGCCGAGAGCCGGCCCCCATACATCTTCAGCCTTGGCTGAGACTTCGAGGAGAGGCGCTTTAATTCCCATCACGCCGTACTCACTCTCCTTTAGCAGCGCATTTTTTTTCTTTTCTTCGGGAATCAGGGTTGAAGGCAACGTATTGGGCGAAAGTACGCTGTTTCTGAAGCTGTTGCGACTCGCTCGCCGAGAATGCAGTGTTTGCTGTTGCGACCTGGTAGCTAGTAATTCTTGATCGGCGCCTCGATACTTCATTTCTCGATAGACGTTGTCGATTGTGGCTTTAGCCTTGACGAACCGCTCAAAGTTAGACTCGACGAGGACTTTCAGCGAAGCAGATTTCTGGTCAATCGATTGAGATAAATTGTCGAGGCCGGTTATTAGGCTGCGTGTGTCGTCTTGGCCGTGGATTTGAGAGAGAAAAACAGCAGGCGAGAACGTCGTCGAAGAAAGCATAAATTGGTTCCCTAGGATTCATATCAGCATCATTGTGGCTAGGCACAGGAAACTGAAAGTGAATGCATACTCAGTTGTGGTCTATCCTCAACTCTAATACCCATTTGACGAAGGGATCTCACTACGCTATCAGAGGTGCCTAGCGGATCTGGCTCATCCATCTGGACTGCACTGGAATTATTTGATGAGCGTCCTTTGGGCATCATGCTTTTGCGAGCCTTCTCAAGCGCCTGATATCTGGACTTTCGTCGCTGGGACTTTGCCTTGAGCTCTTCATCTTCAGATTCGTCGCTGTTGTTCTCGGCTGGCCATTCGGTTGGGAAGGGTGTGGAGAGGTGGTAGAATTCCAGAATCTTGCGCTGGTCCATAACGCTTAGTGTTTAGAACGCCTATTTCAAGGCAAAAATAAAAGTGACCAAAAGGAAATCAAAAACGATTATCTGTAGAAACAATAACAACGGCTATCAACATAGAGCACAAATAGATGACGCTGTCGTTGTACTTGTAAAGCTACACGGCTAATATCCGGCTAAGCGTAGTTCAGTACTAGGTATCTCGAGAGCTTTGATGAAGTGCCCCGCCAAAATATGGGCCACTTCTTTCTGTCCCCCCCCCCTGCTAGAAGCCAGCCGAGTTTGGCCTCGCTGCTGTTGGTCTCAAATTTTGGGATCAAATCTTCAGCCTTGCTTAGTATATGTAAACCACCACCAGCAATTAACAACCAATTTTTCACGAAACATACCCCCAAAGCACATCCCAACTGTGCTGCAGTCGCTGTCTTGCTTTCGGACTCCCCAAAGTCGGGCATTGCTCAAATTCTTCACCATGAGATTGACTCCAGACCTCATCAAGTCATCTTTGTCCTATCTCAACCCTCTCAAGGAGCGTGAGCTGGATCTACGAGGTATGTTTGGAAAGAACAGATGCTACAACACCACTTGATTATGTCTTGGATCAGCATTGATAGCATATTTCCCTTGGAATATAACAGGACACAGAATACCCAACATTGAGAATATCGGTGTGGCAGGCGTAAGTTGTTGTTCCTCCTAGCTCTTGATACAAGCTCTCTTTAGCTGACTTACTACGCCTGTAGCCCCATGACTCGATAGACTTTACCGATAATGATATCCAGACGCTGGGAAACTTTCCTCTTTCTCCTCGTCTCACCACACTTCTACTTGCGCGGAACCGTATCTCCTCAATCCAACCCACCGTTGCAAACTCCATTCCTAGCTTGAGAAGCCTGGTACTTGCATCCAATAATCTCCAGCAACTAGCTGATATTGAGCCTCTGGGTGGGCTGAAGCTCCTGACCCATCTGGTCTTGGCCGACAATCCCATAACTAAGCACGAGCATTACCGCTACTGGGTCATGTGGAAGTGCCCTTCAGTGCGGTTCCTAGACTACCAAAAGGTCAAGCAAGCGGAAAGAGACCGAGCCGCCGAGTTATTTGGAACAGAGGATGAACCAACGGCACTAACAACAGAGGTACGCTTATATTCTCCAATCTCCTCTGAATTTAGCCGTCCACGTTTATGCTAACAACCCATGATTAGATACTCGGCAACCGATCTTCAGCCCCTTCAGCGTCAAGCGAGGATACCGCGCAAACGTCAAAGCTGGCGCGCATGAAGCTCACGGACAAGGAGAAGCTGCGTCTACAGGACATGATCAAGAATGCTACCACTCTTCAAGAAATTATCCGGCTTGAGAAGATTCTAAACGAGGGAAGACTGCCTCCGGGATTCCATCTAGAGGAAGACGATGTCATGGCCGGTTAAACACTACCGCAAACCCCGATGTTGACAGCTTTCGACATCGCGCTACCATCTGCTTTTATCATGTTTCGTTCATATTCTTTGCTTCTATTTTTTATCTTCCCACCCTCGCAAATGCTTGTAGAGGGCCGCTCGAATCACGATTGATCTGGGAATGTTTGGACTGGCGTTTGCGTGTGCAGGACGGACTCTTGCGAAAAATTATATGTTGCAATCTTCATACAGTTTTAGATGGTCGAACCATCATACAATAGATAGGACAATGTCTGTCTAGACAAGTAATATTTCAGCTCAAGGATGATGACATCGCATTTTATAGTAGTTTTATGGCCGCAGAGAAACAGGCTGAGACGTTGCCGTTAATGGCATACTCGCTTGACAATTCCAAGACATGAAATCACGTATATATTTGCAGCCGTTGAAAGTAATAACCACCACTGGCTTATCCGCCCATCTCAACATCGTCTTCCGGCGCATCTTGGCCCGGCTTTAGTCCAGTTAAGCCTAGCATGCCTGAGCCATTAATCAGCTGTTTCTGACTTCGGTTACTGGGCACGTCATCAACCTTCTTGTCACCATTGATCCCTGCTCGCGTAGCGGCAGCCTGCTCCTTGATTTTCCGGAGCGGTTGTGTCTTGGGCACGATATCTTCAAGGAACTCAAAATGGTCATTGTGTGCGACGGCGGTTGCTATACAGACGTTAGACATCGGCTAGACTAATGTGTAGCAAATGTTGCAGATGTGAAATCATGAGATTGCTCCTGCCTCCAATACATACCAACATCTTTGTACTGAATATTGCGGCGAGGCTTGCGGTCTAGCTTCGTTGCGGTGTGAGATTCGGTTGCCAGGTGTTGAACAAAGAGCTCCTATATGGCGGTTAACTAAATTCACAGCTTGAAACTCCAAGTACCTGCGGAAACTTACAGCAGCAAGTGTTATTAAGAAAGCGGCATTGTTAGAGCATGTGATGATATCAGGGTCTACAGCGATAATCTTCTTTACGCGGGTCACTTGCATCCATATAGTCAGTAAGGAGGCCACAATACCGGGCTAGAATACCAGAAAACTTACGAGGCAGCTGAGTCTGGCCAGTGGGCTTCCTCTTCGGGATCGTCTTGATGTCAACCATGATATAACTCGAGCAAGTGTGCGTGCGAAAATATGACAAGAACCCAAGCTGGAACTTGATACCGAAAGTCGCGGTTTACTCCTTGAGAACGTGTGTGTTTAGCTAATGGCCCCACTGCGAGAATCAAGCAGCACCCAGAGTCAGGATTTTAGAGTCCCTTGATACATAGGCTCCACTGTAACAAGCAGCCAAAGCCCCTGTAAAGACCTATACACTACCTGTATTAAATAGTTTCTACACAGCTAGCTAGCTCTGGTTGAACGACGTCACTCCAAGAACACATATTCACCAACACCATCAATTAGTCGAGTCACAAATTGCTTATCGTAGCACATCGCTGCCTGCCGCCCTCAGTACCTCAATCCATCCATCCAAATTATTAAGGCTGACCTCATTGCACCGTCAAATCCGCGACGGCCTATTTGACAACTCCACATGCTTCGCTAGGATAACGACCTTCGCTTCGCTTCACGCTCCGTCCCACGGCTCAGATGATGAGATTTCGCCCACGGCCAATCGCAACCTTTTAAGCTTCGAAAACGCATACAGCTACAGTTATAGCTTCAACCATGGACTCGAGCACTCCTCTCCCTCCAGTTCAACGGCCTGCCCACGTACGAGCACGGACACGCTCAACCGCATCTTCTGCGGGAGTTGACTACAATATTGAGTATGGTCTAAGAAACGAGGCCGGCGAGCAGCAAATCGAGGAGGAGATTGCCGAAATCAAACGCTATGAGGTGAGACCTGTTTATTCTCCACTATTCCCAGCCTGACTACAGTAGCTAATAGTCTTTTCCACCTCAGGACTTTACTACCATCGGTATGACGGCACCTAGAACTGTTCGGCAGCTTGAGAGATAATATGACTAATACTTGGTCTCTAACGATGCTTTGTAGACTGGGTACAAGATGCTGTTCGTGAGCACGCCAGGCGACAATTACGAAAACAACAGCTTAGCGGCTGGCGAAACAATAATGGCAAGGTTGGGTGGAAGTATCGCCTATACGAATCTTATGAAGCCGGCCAGGCCTGGATGGTGGTAACGTTTATTGGCATGGCAATCGGCATGATTGCAGCCATTATCAATATTGTCTCAGAATGGCTTTCGGATATCAAGATCGGCCATTGTAAAACAGCCTTTTACCTAAACGAAGAGTTCTGCTGTTGGGGTGAAGATAACGGTGAGTCTGGTTCAAGGTACAAAGGGAAGCGCAGACATCAAGTTTCTAATATTTCAACCCACAGGCTGCGATGCTTGGGAGAGTTGGTCCGGGTTTGCGCTGATAAACTATCTTATATACACCTTCATGGCTGTAAGTCGCCGAGCTTTGCACCTGTAGCTTTAGATCTGCTGTGTATCTAACCGTTCCAGGTCTCCTTTGCATTAGCATCTGCCAGTCTTGTTCAAGCATATGCGCCATATGCTGCAGGTTCTGGAATCTCCGAAATCAAATGCATTATAGCTGGCTTCGTGATGAAGGGTTTCCTTGGCTTTTGGACCCTCTTCATCAAGTCTGTTGCTCTTCCAATCACCATCGCTTCGGGTCTGTCTGTTGGGAAAGAAGGCCCCAGTGTGCATTATGCCGTATGCACAAGCAACGTTATTTCTCGCATGTTCGGCAAATACAAACAAAACGCATCCAAAACCCGCGAGGTTCTTTGTGCGGGTGCTGCTGCCGGCGTAGCCGTAGCTTTTGGTAGTCCAATTGGCGGAGTTTTGTTCTCTCTTGAAGAGATGTCAACATACTTCCCTCTTCGCACACTATGGCGCAGCTACTTTTGTGCCCTGGTCGCTGTTGCTACCCTTTCCGCCATGAATCCATTCCGTACAGGACAACTTGTTCTTTTCCAAGTGCATTATGATAGGTCGTGGCACTTCTTCGAGATTTTGTTTTATATCCTGCTTGGAATCCTGGGCGGCCTTTATGGCGAGTTCATGATCTACTTAAACCTGAAGTACCAGGCCTTTCGAAAGAAGCGACTCTCCTCATATCCCATTCTTGAAGCTGTAGTTTTAGCAGCCATTACAGCTGTATTTTGCTATCCAAATGCATTTTTGAGAATCGAAATGGCCAAGAGCATGGAAATTCTCTTTCTAGAATGCGAGGGTGCAGAAGACTACCACGGACTTTGCGAGAAGGAAAAGCGCTTTTGGAATATTACCTCTCTTCTACTTGCAACTACACTGCGGTTCGGCCTTGTGGTGATTTCCTATGGCTGCAAAGTCCCTGCTGGCATTTTTGTGCCCTCCATGGCTATCGGTGCCTCATTTGGACGCGCTGTTGGTATTATTGTGCAAGCTCTGCACGAGTCGTCGCCGGAGAGCATGTTCTTTAGTTCGTGCAAGCCTGAGGAGCCTTGCATCACGCCGGGGACATATGCTCTACTAGGAGCCGCTGCAGCACTGAGTGGCATCATGCATCTAACAGTGTCTGTAGTAGTTATCATGTTCGAGCTTACAGGTGCCGTAGACTACATTCTCCCCACCATGATTGTAGTAGGCATGAGCAAGTTGGTTACTACACTTCTTGGCGGAAAAGGCGGTATCGCGGACCGAGTGATTCCATTCAGCGGGTTCCCGTTCTTGGATAGCAAGGAAGAACACAACTTTGGGGTCCCAGTGTCCCGTGTGATGCGCACTGCTGTCGTCACTATCCCTATGACGGGCTTGGAGCTAAAGGACGTCGAGAAGCTCCTTTCGTCTGATAAATACCAAGGATTTCCGGTCGTGGAAGGCAAAGGAAATCATATTCTCTACGGGTACATTGGCCATACTGAGTTGCGTTACGCTGTTGACCGTATCCGCAGAAACCGTCCCGTTGCTCCTTGCACACCATGCAATTTCATCCCTCCACATGCTGCTGCTCGATTTTTGACAGAGGAGAACCCAGATACTTCGCCGGCCAATGCTCCCATAGACTTTGGTCGCTATGTCGATTCCGCGCCTATTACAGCCAATCCAAATCTCCCTCTGGAGACTGTCATCGACTTATTCTGCAAAATTGGGCCTCGCGTCATTCTTACTGAGTTCCAGGGCAAACTTGTAGGTCTAGTAACGGTCAAGGATTGCCTAAAGTTCCAACACAAGGTCGAAGGCACAGAGGTTGGTGTGCGTGACGCCTTCGAAGACGCCCAAGAAAAGCTCTGGCTATTAATTCAAAGAGTATCTGGTTGGGTGGCTGACCGCGCATTCTCCGTGTCTGGTGGAAGAATTCATCTGCGGGCTATGAACGACAACATGGCATTTAGCCAAAGAAACCCCATGATACCAGGTACATTACAAGGGGATGATGAGGATGAAATGGAATTATCAGTGAGATGATAGTTGCTTTGTTGATATAGACGTTTAAGAACAAAACAATACTACTCTTGATGTAGCTTAGCTATGAGAGGCAACCGTAGGACTCAGGTGGGGAATGTCTTCATCATCGTGATACCGTTCAGTATCGATCTCCCTATCCTGCAGAGGCTGCAGCGCAGTTGCGTCGTCATCATCATCGCTGGCTTTCAGATTCTCTTCAGGGTTTCCCTCATCCTTATTTCCTATGATCACGTTACCGATAACCAACAGCGATGCACCAACAAACCACAATGGCGGGAGAGACTCGGAGAAAATAGCCCAGCCCATTACTGCCGTAGCCATGAAGTTTGCTGATGTGTTGACCATGGATACCTGTGTTGTAGAATTCCCAGTAGCCAGCGCACGAGTGAACAATGCCCACATGATGCCATTACAAACCAAGTTCAGAACGAAGAACGACTAGTTGATGGTCAGCAGCAAATCCCATGCCCTCGAGACCTTGGGGGTTTGATATAGAAATACTTACTAAACGCATAACTACCTCAAACGGCTTCACATGTTTACCCAAGCCAAGGAATTCAGCAAGGCCAGCAGCGATATTGCCGGTGCTCTCAGTAGTGGATCTACATCACACGTTCAAGGTCAGCTATGCCCAGCCCGCGTAGTAGTTGGGAGAAGCCTTGAAGCCTAGCCTTTAGATTAAGAATTAAGACCACTCACAGCTTTGCAAACAAGCCATTTGTGGCTGCAATCAGCCCGCTCATGACTGCCAGGAAAATCCATTTTTGTTGGACTTTCTTCTGTGCTTGCTTTCGATGTGTTGGATCCCCGGATAGCTCGGACAATAGAGGCTCGGATCTAGAAGACGTCATATTTTTATTCGGACTATCGAGTATGATCGGAGACCGTCGCTGGCGGGACATTATTTAAAAAGAAAGTGGGGGGAAGGTAATATGGAAGGTTAATTGTTTGATAACAGAGTCTCAAAATTGGAAGATGGGTTAGCATTCAGGAGGAGCTTCGTAGCTATTGTTTCTGGGTTAATACATGCAAGTAACCCTAGCATAGCACGTGTAACAAGACGGGTATTGTCGAAAAACAATCAAATAGGTTTATTAATAGATATTGTGTTGCAAAGAAAGCAACCAACAGATTCGGCTAGGTTCATATAAACACAAAAAACAAATAAGAACAGATAAAAGGGCTAACCTGGCCAACATCGACTGTCGATATTGAAGAGGTTTTGCAAGACAGAACATGAATGTTTGCACACAGCTTCTCGTGCAGGACAAAGACGCTAATGTCCAACGTTGGGAACACAAACGAGCAGCATGTATCTATCCAGTGAATATTTGGCCGATGGTGAGTCTCTTGTGCGAAGCATCGATGGCTCTTGGACTCTCCGGTAGATTCCAGAAAACGCTCATGTGGCATGAACGCATGAAAGGTGGATGAGTTGAGTACTGCATATGCCGTAGAGGTATAATGGCGTTGGTCAGACCTGACAAGTGTCTGTTGTAAAGACACAAACCACCAATCTCCAAGTCAGCCGGACGGACCTGGTTATTGGCCCTCGGATTTTTTGGAATTGCAGCTAACAATCTTCACTTTATCTGCTTTAACAGGTGGTGTATTGCCGTCCATTTTGAATGTTACATTCTTAATAAGAAATGTCCACACTTCGTCACAGAAGCGGTAGGTGTCTAAGCTGCCCTGATTATAGAAATAGACCACCCAGTCAGGTAACCGTTAGTTAGCATTCGCCGGGACACTCAACACTGCCGAGGAAGCTAGAGTAGAATGGAGGTGATATATAAAGGGCTCCAATTTACCTTGAAAGACAACCGGGACTTGACGGTTTTTTGAAGCGCCTCGGTGATGGCTTGGTCGAAGCAGGCAAGGACGCGAATAGCAAGCTGGGGATCAATGCGCTGCTCGCTAATAAGATCATCGAGAGTATCGGTCAAGGCCATACCAATGCTATCACCCATCCAAAAAGAAGACGCGTTAGTAGAGTTGTCCCCTTAGTAGTGATTGAAAGAATGTATACAGCAAGCAGGTCATGAGGCCGCGCTTCGCTGCAGACTAGACAAACAGGGGAATTGGAAGAGTGTTTCTATCCACGGCGGGCTTCAAGAAAAATAACATCATCACTTAATAAGGAGGACACATGACACACGCGGCTGAGGAGAGATGTACCTGCTGCGACGGTACAGCTCGTAGAAAGATTGCTGGTTAGATTGAGCCATTCTGGATGATTGTTGCCAGGGGATTGCAGCAGATGGCCTCTTCAGAGAATGTGTTCAGAAGGTGCTATAGAAGTTGCGGTTATAAAGCTCAGCGATATCTTAGCAGCTACCAACTGTATTAAAGTGATGAGAGACCTAATTGATTGCAATAGACGCGATGTGATAGAAAGGCAGATGACGATGGTTTGCTGAGGCGCGGTATTTATAGTTTAGAATGACAACGGTTCATGAAACAAGGACAGCGAGCCTCAACCCAAAGAGTTGTGGCTGTACAGCTATGCTGCACACTGTACTGTGGAGTATATTTGTGGCGCTTTGGCCTTACTGAGGTGTGGCGGAGACCAATGCTTTGCAGGGGAGTCAATGGTTCAGCGTTTAAAGCACTATAACTATGGCGGTGCTTGGGCAATTAGTGCTGCTTCGAAGCCGCCTGATGCTGAGCCTCAGCAACACTTTCTTTTGACGCGAAGCTACGCATTTTGAGTTCTTTAATTTATGCCTCTGCCATCTTCCCACGGGCCATACAACAGCAGAATAATTCGACCTTGTTTTGCTATTTTTTGACGAGCCTTTTTCTCTTCCTTCTCCCCTTCCTCCTCACTTTCTTTGACAACCGCAACAATCTGAGCATACACCATGAGTCTACTTACCTACGGCCTGGGGGCCTTTACCTCTATAGTTACGATTGCCGGCGCCCGTAAGTCGAGAGTCCACGACAGCGATTGTTCCTCCTTTAACTGTAGAACCGGGAATCGCCAACAGCTGTGGGAGCAGTGATGGCGGCTTTGGTTTGCCTACAGTTCCCCTATGCTACCACGATGTTAATGCGCGCATACTGGATCGCAAAACTGAACTGACATATTTTTCTTCCTTTCAGTGATGCTGTTTACCGGCAGCGGCGAGCATTTCAACGTTGGCGAGTTTCTCGAATCTGTATCGCCCATCGCCTGGGCTAGTATGGGCATTGGTCTTTGTATTGGCTTGTCGGTGGTTGGAGCTGCTTGGTGCGTAAATCCGTCCCGTTATGTATCCCTCCACACAACTGAAGCCTTTTTGTATCTTCAAAAGCGCACAGCCTTGCGCTGCTATCCGTCGTTATACTTTTCTTGTTTTCGCTTTCGGTTTTTCATGGCCCGAGTCTTGCCTACCGTGAACTGCATCTACAACCGGAAAAGAAAAAGAAAAACTTGCAATGAATGTGTGGAAGCCCAACATCCAAACCTCATATACTAACAGCCTGTTCCGTCATGTAGGGGAATATTCTTGACCGGCTCGACAATTCTTGGTGCCGGTGTCAAGGCGCCACGTATCCGAACCAAGAACCTTATATCAATTATCTTCTGCGAGGTTGTCGCCATTTACGGTGTTATTATGGCCATCGTATTCTCTTCCAAGATAAACAAGGTTGATGGTGCCGAAGCCTTTTCTGGAAACAGCTACTTCACTGGTTATGCTCTGTTCTGGTCCGGCTTGACCGTTGGCTTTTGCAACCTCGTGTGCGGTGTCTCTGTTGGTATTAACGGCAGTGGTGCTGCGCTTGCCGATGCTGCTGATCCTACGCTGTATGTAATATCTTGGGACCGACCTGAAGTACACGGCGATCATAGCAGTACTAACAAATCAACAAATCTAGATTCGTCAAAATCCTTGTTATTGAAATCTTTAGCTCCGTTCTGGGACTATTTGGTCTCATCATCGGGCTACTCGTTTCAGGCAAGGCCCCGAACTTTGGAGCCAACTGATTGTCGACTTTGACTCGGGCTTCTCAGTCAGCCTAGATACCTCTTCGTCTCCAGTAACAGCTGTGCTCGTTCCTGATAATTGCCGTCAAAACTCCTGCCGTCATTATTGTAACTGAGGACTATCCACGGTGTCTTGTAGTCCTGTATTATGCTCCTAGGCACAGCAATTCGTACCATTCCTGATGGTGTGCCGATTCAATTGTTTCTTAATACCGCCCTCATCTTTCTTTCTAACCTAGAATTCTTCGAACTGTTGTTGGCGATATCTGACTTGGCGTTATATTTCTCTGCTTTTGTTATGGGTAGAATAGGTTGGTATAATCAGATCTAAACAAGTAACTTGCTTGTGTTATGAAAGACCTGCAAGAACCATACCGTTGTCTTGGTATTTTTTTCATGTCAACTACAGCTATGGCCGTATTTTTATTTAAAGCTACTTCAAATGTTCAAGTTCAAGCACTAGCGCCATAATCCATAGTCACAGCCCGTTCAATGGTCCCATCAGAAGGGCTTCTACTTTGGTTCCGGCTTTGACTGGCTCTAGTCCACTAGGCATGCAGAGGAGGGCATTTGCTGAGCGCAAGCTTCCTACATTGGAGCTTCTCTGACTGCCTGTACTATATGCATCAAGAGTTCCCTCTCGGGTCGCTGACACAACCGCGCGATGATACTCAGGGCGGCTTCGGTCAAGGGTAATATCATGCTTTAACGCAACCATGGCTTTGGGCAACCCGAGCGAGCGTTCTCCGGCCATCCGTTGCAAAGCCGGGAGCACAAATAAGTGAAAGGTCACCAATGCAGACGCCGGGTTTCCGGGAAGTGAGAATATGGCCTTTGTCTTTCGATTGCCATTGTTGTCCTTGAACGGAACCGTTGCAAAGGTCGTTGGCTTCCCAGGCTTCATGTTCACTCGGCCAAAGTGAATAGTGCCGCCCATGACCCGCTCGATAGTTGGTTTCATCAAGTCCAATTCACCCATAGAGGCACCGCCTGTTGTCACAACTACATCAGCACAGCGCATACACTCTCTTAACTTGTTTTCCAGACTGCCGATAACGTCTTGTGCAATACCGCAGTCTACAGCCTTAAACCCAAAGTTTTGAATTGCTGATAGCAGAGTTGGGCGGTTGGTATCGCGCACCTGGCCAAGCAACAAATTGGTTTTATCTTCAGCCGAAACTATTTCGTTGCCACTGGAGAAGACAGCGACGGTGGGGCGATGGTAGGTTTGGACCTGGGTTGCACCGACAGCAGCAAGAAGGCCAATTTCACCGCCGATTCCTGAGATCTTTTCGCCTTTTTTGAGCACTGTTGTACCCTTGGCAATATCGCTTCCAATCTCACGAATGTTCTCGTTGGGCTTCACGCCATCTGCGAGAATTTCAACTTCCTTTTCTTCTTTGCCGTCGGCGGTAGTGCTTTTTAGAATCGTGTCTTCGACCATGATCACCGATGTTGCCCCTTTAGGCAGCGGTGCGCCGGTTGTAATGCGGGCAATTTGCCCTTCCTTCAATTCATGACTCTCCTCACTGGCAGAAGCATGTGATATAGCCGTCACAGGAAAAACATTTTTCATGTTTCCGTCCGGAGGCACAACTACAGCATAACCATCAACAATGCTTGCGCGAAAGGCTGGAATATTTTCATTTGCCACAATATCCTGTGCCAGAACGCTGCCTGCAATTGTGCTATCAAGTAATGATTGGACAACTTCAGGCGCCGGCATATGCTTTCCTATGACCAAAAGCGCGTCGTCAACAGAAAGCATAGGATAAGGAGATTCACGGTAACGCCGAGATGGACCCAGGGCTGGGTTATTAGAGGCGTCAGAAACACCGATAGACTTCGTATGGCGTACAAGCTGACCATGACCTTGGGCATAACCACCTCCATGATGGTGACAGTGTGACTGCCCATGGCCGCCGCTTTGATTACGAGGGTTATTGATCTGCCCTTCATCTATTGATTTACTGCTCTCAGCAGCAGCATTGGATCCAGCTCCATGAAGTTCTCGTGCGCCCATCCTAGAAGTTTGCATGCAGGCGTGGGGCAGGGTGTTGATAAGAGCCTCCAAGTTTTCCTTGGCACCCTTAGGTGAGCCGGGAAGGGTAACGATAACAGTTCTATCGCGCACACCCGCTACTGGACGAGACATCATAGCAACTTTATATTTAACGTTAGAGAATGTTTGAACTGAACGGTAGGTGCAAATGGCCTAAGCTTACATGGAGTCACTTGCAATGAAGAAGCCAGCATCGCGTGAACAAGACCAGGCGCTTTCTTTTCTAGTAGCGGAGAAATTGCCTGTGTACATATCATTAGATATAAGTTCTTTGACAGCTACTGTGTTAGCTGTAGTGGAGTTACCTACCTCGGGTGTAATGTCACCAACAGAAAACCCAGTACCTCCCGTAGTTATAATAAGGTTGATTGGAGGGTCATTCTCATGATCTGTCCATATGGTAATCTGTTTTTGGATGTCCTTTATTCCATCAGGAACGATCTTTTTGTCTACTACTTCCCACTGACCTGGGCGACTTTTAAAAAGGTCCGCAAGTGTAGCCTGGCATTGATCGGTCGAGGGATCCTTGGATGCAGTAGTTGAAACAACCAGAATCGCAACTCTAAGCACATGACCCGGCATGGTGTGCGTGATTCAAAGTTGCTGATTTTCCAAGGCTAGAAGTGTTAGAAATGTTGGCAATGATCGCTTTTAATCTCAAGATGTGTTGCAATGATGATGTTTAAAACTCCGCACGTCGATATCTAAGGTCATCATGGCAGTCATAACATAACCCTAGCAAACCCTGTGGTGTGTTTGAAAGCGGGCCCATATTAAATTACAAGGAATTTCTATCGATGATCTAGATTGCCAACCAGCTATCTAGATCCCTAGATGTTTATCCAGATGCTCAATCAGCACATCCCGCTCACTCACCAGCACCATGGTCAGAATTAAAGAGAGGTACATTCTGGTTAATGTCATTAGCCCACCTTCTTCATCAAAACCTACTACCCCAGATGTACCGGATTACGTTAGCCTCCATCGACCCATTACAGAAAACCTCAATCCGCGTTTATTGCTAAAGGCAATTCGCGCTGAGGTGTCGTCGCTTTTTGGTCACTATGGCCTTGGTGCTGCCGATTCTGGCCTTTCAGGCAAGTTATAACTAATGACACGTGTATATTGCGGCTTTTGATTCATTCGCCCTGTTATATTTCGTTAATTCTGACCTTGTGAAATGCAGTGAAATATCTTTCTTGCGCTACGGCTACCTTCATCTTGAAGGCGTCTCGCAAGTACTATCGTCTTGTCTGGGCCGCGCTTACAATGATGAGTCATATCCCTGGCAGTTCAACACCCTGTGTGTTCCGTGTTGTTCATGTTAGTGGAACTATACGCAAAGCGGAAGAGGAGGCTATTCGGCGAGCAAGGCAGTTCATTCTCGCTGCAAAGGATGCTGCTTCTAACAAAACGAGAAACGAGTCCTTCTATGCTACGTTTGATAGCGGAGAGAATATCATGGACATAGATGGGTCATCGGATTGTGGTGATGAATGACCAAGACAGACTTCCCGCTTAAGGTTCTCTTCCCATGCCGAGTTATTTTCCTTCATGAGACCTGCATATGCTGGCGCTTGTTTACATTTTTCGTACAACCTTGACTCCAATGTCTGATGGAAGCTTCATGTCGCCGAAATCAGGGTCCGTCATACTCGGATCCGTCATGTCTGTGTCTAGACCTCCCTCCGCTACTGCCATTTTCTGCTGGTCTTCCCACTGCTCTTCCTCCATTTTGTCCCACTCTTCTTTGTTGTCTATCCAACGCTCTTGGATATCGACATCATCCCCCATCGAGCTTTCGTTGCGCATTGCTACCTGCCAAACTGTATCGTTTGCACCCTCAGCCCCCCCGAAGACGTACCCGCCTGCTCTATCAATGACACGCAAGAGATGCATCATGCTTTTCTTGTTTTCTACTGCCAGAACCTCGTATCGAACAAGGCTGTAGCTCTGGATGAGGTTGGCTACAGCCTCGTTTAATCGGGCAAATCTCTCGTTGCCCATTATCGGCGACTCGCTCTCGAGGTGTGGTGTGAGATAGGAAAGGTCATCAACATCAGTGTAGTAGTCGAGATTTAGCGGCAATGGGTCATACGAAGAAACCTTGTCGATCTTGGTTAAAACGTTGACGTGGGGCATGTCCATCTGGATCATGGCTCTCAGAGAAAGCAGTAAATTTGAAATATAGAGAGATGGCTGGGTCAAGCAGAATGAATCGGATAAGTGAACCACCACCAACTAGGTTCAGTTAGTCGATGCAACTAGATCATAAATAATTATTCGCACTTGGGTGGCTTACCCTGTATCCAAGTGCTTGTAGCTTGAGAATGATGTTTCGTAATGAGTTGTGATGGGTATACAGTTCGACTTGTCCAGGGCAGTCAAATAGGACATAGTCTTGATCAAGAGCCTTCAAATTTTCCTCGAGCCAGTCAAAGTTGTGCTCAAGCTCCTCTAAAGCATATAGCATAGCTCCATTAGGGCCCAACTTGTCATCCTTCATAATCTCCTCTAGCTTGACAAGGTCGCGGATGTCGATCGCACGTGGATAGTTAGTATTTTCGTTGGCGGGGTCCAAATTAACGACAGAACATGAACGCCCAATAGCACCCAGAAACTGAAACACTGTATGTTTGTATACATGTTAGTCATATTGGTATAGTAGTATAAGCACACCCGGAGATCTGGGTGGCGCATTAATCAAGGTAAACCCACTCCCATCACAGTATGTGCTTTTGCCTGCACCAGGACTGCCAATTACAAGTTGTCCAAAAGGCATTTTGAATGAATGAATGCGACGGGGTTTCTGGCTGATGCCTTGTTAAATAGGGAAGAGGAGAGAGCTGGTGCGGTGTAGAGTATCTGGCGTCAATGGTGCTAAGGCGCTAGAAAGTCTAGGTCAAGTACCGTTGATGTATTGCCACGAATTAGAGCTTCGGGCGATTAAAGATGTTGGCTCTATGTGGTACTCGTAGTTTTCTGGAAATTAATTCAACCGTTTATAAGTTGCTAGCAAAGAAAACGTTGATTCTTCACAGTCGCCATTGCTTAGGGACTACAAACTGATGTCATCAACGTAGCACGAGAAAGAGCTGTTTAGTCATGTGACTGGTCACGTGAAACTCTGGGCTTGGCCTGCACTACCCCACTTATACTCCATATACTGACCCACCCACACAGTCTTCTGTCCTGCCTCTCTATTTTTCTTGGAATCTACTTTCTTCTCTCGGTTTCTTTATTGCTCACACAATCTCTACCCGAATCCCTTCATTCCCAGGCCCATCCCAGCTCTCTTTGGTTCTGGTAATCATTGTGACTTGAGGCAACGTTGCTGTCTCCCCTTCCTCTCTTGGAAGCTTCTCACATTATGTGAAAGCTCTTGTTACATTGCTCCCGTCTCGGAGCTCTTTCAAATCAACTCAAACCTACTTTTTATCCTCTTCCCTAATTTTTCTTGTTTTAGCCCTTTGTTTTCGAATATCAGCGAATACGCCCATTATGGAGTCTGTTCTATCTTCATCTAAAGCTTTGAGCTCTAGTGCTAATGCAATTGCACTCTCATTGGAAACAGCTGCGGCTGGCGTTGCTGAGATGACCGATGCCCAAGGACCGTCGACATGGCTAGGGCTCTTGGGCAGAATCATTATCTTCATTCTGCACCTTGTATCATCAATCTTGTACTGGTCACTTCGATTAACGACTATGTCCATTCCTACATTCATCTTTACCGCATTTCCGTCAACATGGACAGTCACTATGAACGCTACTACTTTGTAAGATACATGTCTTTGCTGCTCAATAGTGGCCTGAACTAACTGTGTATTAGAATCATAATAATGTTCACAATATGCAGCGCTGTTGCATGGGTTGTCCGATACCGTTTTCTCAACATGTACTCGAGGCTGCCCCCAGAACCTCAGCGAAAAGAGCCAAATGTCGATCTCCCTCCTGACAATCATGACGAAGGACATAAAAACGGCATTTCCAACTATTTGGACGAGTTCCTTAGTGCTATTAAAATCTTCGGCTATCTGGAACGCTCCGTATTCCATGAATTGACACGCAGCATGCAGACCAAGCGGCTAGTTGCTGGAGAAGCTTTTAATCTAGAAGAGGAAAAAGGCTTCTGCATTGTTGTTGATGGCCTTGTTGAAATCTTTGTCAAGTCTGGGTCTCGTACGCCATATGAAAAGCCTGCCACCTATGACAGCGATTCAACCGACTATGATTCTCCAGGCTATGCACCCCATCAATATCAGCTTTTGACTGAAGTCCGGAACGGCACACCCATGTCTTCATTGTTTTCTATTATGTCTCTCTTTACTGAGGATATCAATGTTTACTCCAGCGATGATGAACCAACCCGCAAGCAGCCCGATGTCTTCCCAACTGAACACCCGTTTCGAGACCACAGTCCAGCCGAGATGCTGTCGGCTCCTGGTACTCCTCCATTAGTTGCAACAGAGCCAACGCAAACAAATACCTCAGAGCCATTTCCTAGGATTCCAACCATCGATCTTCAGTCTGCCTCAAAACCCGGAAATGGCCATCGTCATCCACGGCCTCCCCTTAAGCATAGAGGTACATCAGTCTCTGCTCATCCGGATATCATCGCCCGAGCTACCGTCGATACTACCTTGGCAATCATCCCAGCAAGTGCTTTCAGACGACTAATCAAGGTATATCCGAAAGCTACAGCGCACATTGTTCATGTCATTTTGTCACGCTTTCAGCGGGTTACCTTAGCAAACGCTTACAACTATCTTGGCCTCACGGATGATGTAGTCCGTACAGAAAGCAGTCTGATTCGATATACTTTGTGCCAACTTCCAAATGAACTCCGAGGTGAAGCATTAAACAGGCTTAAGGAAAAGTTTCGCGATGAAAGAGACAATCTACGTGAAAATGGAGAGGACCCCAAGGTTATTGCTCTACATAATCCTGTTCTTGGTCGCCGTCGGCGGTCTAGCACTGGACTTCGCAAAGATGCAGTTCTTTCATCTCTTTCCAAACAAATCGTCGAAGGCTCAACTGGCTCAACCATTGCTCCTCCCCGGAACCCACTACCACGTGCTTCTAAACCAACTGAGTTAGTTGACCATGTCCGCCCCCCAAAAAGGGTTGGTACATATGGAACGTCGCCCCGGGTGTCTTTGGAACATTCAGGCAGAAGAGTCATTGACCCTTTTGCAAAACAAGGCACTCGAAAGCCCATTGACATCAGAGATTCTGTTGCCGAAGACAATGTGTTCCGAGCGTCTGTATTGGAGTGTATGCTCCAATCACTTGGGCTAGGCCAATCTGCTCTCCCTTCCCGAGAATCGGAATCAGCTGAGGGATCACCTGGGCTGGGAAGTTTTGACCGCCGTGCCCGGCATACCCCGACTAATGCCTTTGGTATCATGGGGCCTTTTGAATCGGGCTCTGGAGAGGGCGATACAGAGTCGATGGCTTCCGGTAGTACCAGCGCTTTCCATTCTCCTAGTGCCCACGCTCTAGCTGACGATATGCGTGATGACTTGGAAATCCTTTTTTTCCCCAAGGGCTCCGTTCTTGTAGAAGAAGGTGAGCACACAGCTGGATTATACTACGTCATTGATGGGTTCTTAGACATGGGAACTACAAATATGGAAACCTCAACAGGGATTCTCGAAGTTGATCCAGCAAGCTACCACACGCCTTCCACCTCGTCGCCCGATGAAGATGGCCATGAAGGCATTCGTTCCCACAGAGCGAAACGTCGTCCCCGCAAGAGCATTGCCTTGATAAAACCCGGATGTCTTGCAGGGTATATTGGTGGAGTTACGTCCTACCGGTCATTCATTGACATACGTGCAAAGACAGACGTTTATGTCGGATTTTTACCTCGGGCTTCAGTGGAAAGAATTGTTGACAAGTTCCCAATCATTTTACTTACCATGGCCAAGAGGCTAACCAATATTTTGCCACGCCTCATTCTGCATATTGACTTTGCTTTAGAATGGGTTCAGGTCAACGCCGGACAAGTTCTGTTCCACCAAGGCGAAGAGAGCGAAGCTATCTATATTGTCCTCAATGGACGCTT
Organism: Ceratocystis destructans; assembly: GCA_038407095.1. Taxonomy (NCBI): domain Eukaryota; kingdom Fungi; phylum Ascomycota; class Sordariomycetes; order Microascales; family Ceratocystidaceae; genus Ceratocystis; species Ceratocystis destructans. The sequence continues at coordinate 61,127 of JAXASZ010000640.1, forward strand.
GCGCTTAGTTGAAGAGAAAAAAGACAGCCAGATCAACGTTCTAGCTGAATATGGCCAAGGAGAGAGTGTTGGTGAGATCGAAGTCATGACAGAGTCGACAAGACCAGGCACTTTACATGCAATCCGAGACACGGAACTAGTCAAATTTCCCCGGACTTTGTTCAACAGTCTTGCTCAAGAACACCCAAATATCATGATGAAGGTTTCTAAAATTATCGCGTCTCGCATGCGAAAGCTCATCGAGGATCCCTCAACGCTCAACTTAGGGGACTCTCGGTCAAGCGCTGCCTTTCAAAAAGGATTTTCCACAAACAACCTTCGTACCGTTGCTGTCTTGCCTGTAACAACTGGTATTCCCGTTATGGACTTTGCAACGCGGCTGATGGCTGCATTTGCACAAGTTGGCCCTCCCAACGGGGCTGTCTGTCTCAATCAAGACGTTATACTCAATCATATGGGCAAGCATGCCTTCAATCGTATGGGCAAGCTCAAGCTGGCACAGTATCTTGCAGATCTTGAAGAAAAACACAGCCTTGTGCTGTATGTTGCAGGTAAGTAAGGCTAGACAAAGTTCTTCCTTTCCAATACCCTTGTTCCCTTTTTCACCTAACAGCAAATGATGAGAAATTCAAAAACGGAGGCACTCTATGATGGCCAAAACTTTACTCTAATTTTTTCCTGATCGCTGTAATTCCTTTATCCTTCATGTCGCATATAGCCACAGACAAAGCAGTCGCGCTAACATCCAGCCTGATATGAATATTAGATACTAGTGTCAATTCTCCATGGACTCAGACTTGCATCACTCAAGCCGACAGTATCCTGTTGCTCGCTTTAGCTGATGGGTCTCCTGAGATTGGTGAGTACGAGCGTTTCATGCTTGGCATGAAGTCAACAGCTCGCAAAACTCTTATTCTTCTTCATGCCGAGCGCTTCTCTCAACCCGGCCTGACCCGATCATGGTTACGTAACCGAATGTGGGTGAATGGCGGGCATTATCACATGCAGATGCCTCTTGGTCCCAACTCGATACCCGTGACTCAACCGCGACGACTTGGTTCAGCTTTGAAGGAGCGTGTGCAAATCATCCAGGCTGAGATCCAGAAGTACACATCTCGTAAGATACGGCCTGGTCATTATTACACACCCGAACTGCCATCTAAAGGCGACTTCAATCGACTAGCCAGACGTCTATGTGGAAAGTCTGTTGGGCTGGTTCTGGGAGGTGGAGGAGCACGTGGTATCGCCCAAATCGGCATCATTCGTGCTATCGAGGAGGCGGGGATCCCGGTTGACCTAATTGGAGGTACGTCGATTGGATCGTTTGTCGGCGCGCTCTATGCGCGTCACGCAGATGTTGTGCCCATGTTTGGGTTGGCAAAGAAGTTTGCCGGCCGCATGGCCAGCATTTGGCGTTTTGCCTTTGACCTTACTTACCCCACTGCATCTTACACCACCGGCCACGAGTTCAACCGTGGCATCTTCAAGATTTTTGGCAACACACAGATTGAAGACTTTTGGCTAGAGTACTACTGCAATACGACCAATATCAGCAAAAGTCGACAGGAAATTCACACAAGTGGATACGCCTGGCGCTATATTCGCGCGTCCATGTCGCTTGCTGGTCTTCTCCCACCACTATGTGATGAAGGCAGCATGCTTTTAGACGGTGGTTATATCGATAACCTAACTGTTGCTCACATGAAGTCACTTGGTGCCGCCATAATCTTTGCTGTTGATGTTGGTGCGCTTGACGATAATACCCCACAAACATATGGTGATTCTCTATCTGGACTTTGGGCTTTCCTCAACCGTTGGAATCCTCTCTCAGGTCATCCTAACCCACCCACGCTTTCCGAGATTCAGGCGAGACTGGCTTATGTGTCCAGCGTTGATGCGCTCGAAAGAGCGAAGACAATGCCTGGATGTATCTACATGAGACCGCCTATTGATGATTACGGTACTCTAGATTTTGGCAAGTTCACTGAGATATACGACGTGGGCCACAAGTTTGGCACTAATTTCCTGGCGCAGTTGCGTCAAGAAGGGAAACTCCCATTGCAAGAAGAAACTGAAGCCGCCTCCAAGGCATTGCGGCGGACAATGGCTCCACGTCGTGCGAGTATATGAAGTCAAAATGTATGCATGCTATATGATATGGTGAACAACAATTGATTTATCTGTACTCTTGATATCTTTAGCCTCTCAGCCCCTCACTTGCTCAACTAACTTAGCTTAACTCTACATGATACCAGCCACCCTTAATATATATATATATATGCGTGTTTTTGTATTGGTTTCTTTTTTCTTTTTCAATTGTCTTATTCGTCTTGGCCTCCCACTGCTGTGACACTACAGCAGTAATTCAGCTTCCTTGACCAAGATATCGAATGCATCTTGGATGTGTGAATCTTTGGTAGAAGCAACAGCTGTCGAGACCCTAATAGCGAATTGGCCCCCAGGCATGGAACTAGTTAAATAGATTTTGCCGGCAGCGTTGATTGCTTCATACATTTTAGAGCCCCTCGCTGCTCTATCCGCATCATCCTCGTCGGTATTCTTATTTTCCGGGTTTCTAGAAGCTAGGCGGAAGACGACCAATGCATACAAGGGGCCGTAAACAATTTCGAATAGATCCGGTCTTGAGCGCAACATCTTCGCCAGCATCTCGGCTCTAGAAATGCCGCTACGCAAGTGTTTGCGAAGCCCCTGCAGTCCAAACATACGCATGACAAACCACAGCTTCAAGGCTCGGAAACGCCGACCTAACGGGATCTGCCAATCACGATAATCTGTGACCAATCCGGCATCGGAGAATCCATTTCGCAGGTAAGGGGGTGTCATGGATAGAGCATCGACCAAATACGAAGAACGGCGTACGTACAGAGTAGAGCAGTCAAAGTTGACCAACAGCCACTTGTGTGGGTTGAAGTTGAAGCTGTGGAAGCGCTCAAAGATAGCGGGCGATGATGGGCTCCCCGAGGCTTCATTGTTCTGGTATTCTGGTAAAATAAGCGCGCTGCCAGCATACGCAGCATCGACGTGTACCCAGATATCTCCCGCCATGTCATCCTGGCTGCCGGTAGTGGCATTTTCTAGAACTGCCGCCTCAATAGGCTGTGTCTCCACATTTACAGGTGGTGGCTGGTGTGCAAGTGTTCTGAGCGCCTTTGAAATACCTTCAAAGTCATCCACAGCACAAACATCGGTGGTTCCATATGTTGCAGTTAGGTAAAAAGGATGCAGCCCGCGGCCACGAAGTTCGCGCACCGTGTGCTCCAGGTCGTCGCCTTGGAGCGCAAAGCCATTCTCGCGCTTGACGGGCACGCTTGCATATCGTAGGCCGAGTATCTTGGCCGCCTTCTTTGTGCTGCTGTGCGTCATGGCACTGCCCAACACAACTAACTTCCCACGCAGTTCCGCCTTGGCCTCTTCTAAAGCCTCCAGGTCTTCAGGCGTGCTGGCTGGCAAGTGACGCACATGTGCGCTAAGGTACTTGTCTCGCGCGGCAACCATAACGGTCAATATAGCTTCAGAGGCAGAGCCGTGGATCACACCCCCGCCGCCTGTGGGTCCAGTGCTTCGGTAACAAATAGGCAAGTTCAGGGCCTGAGCAAGCCAATCAAGCACAATGGTCTCGAGCTCGGTGGCTGCCGGAGAACAAATCCAATTGAAATGAGCTCCAGTAAAAGCATTGCAGTACATGTCAGCAACCATTGCAGGGTGGGAGGAAGAAGCAGGGAAAAAAGCCATGAAATTAGGCGATTGCCAATGGGTCAGGCCCGGCATGATTTTAGACTGGATGTCGGCCTGAATATCCGTGAAGGGCTCTGGCTCTTCCGGGGCCGAGGCTGGCAAGAGAGGCCGGAGATAACCCGGCGATACATTGGAGACTACTCTGAGATCAGGTAGCTGTTCGTAGTATGCAGCAACTGGTGGGAGAGATTAGATTTCCAACTTCAATGCCTCGAAAGCCAAAGCCTTGAATAATATAAGCGGATGGCAACTCGTTATTGCGTTTTGGGACGGGGACGGAGCAAGAATCTTACTATCATCTATCGCAGCGGCTGCCTGCTCGCGATACTTCTGGGGATCCATGGCCCGAAAGAACGCCAAAAGAGTTGACCGAGATAGAGAGAGGCGATGACAAAGGGATAGATCGGAATGAAGCAGATGCTAAGAGTGAGAGACGTAGTTTTCTTGTTCTCTCTGCTTGGCCAACTCTCGTTTTCTCTCCTCGTTATGGGAAAGCCAGCCCTTTTTATAGAGGGGTAACCAACTACCTAGCCTAGAAGTGGCATCCAGCCCCACTATGAGAAAGCAAAAACATCCGCCTTCTCGGACGAACCCATTACGAAGCGGAACTAAGCGATAGATAGCCGGGGAGGGGCTTATCAAGTAAGGTTGTCTTTTAGGGGACAAAGGCTGTTGAATAATTACTCTATCATCATCTACTAGTGGTAAAATCTTTGAACTCAGCTTTGTCCTGCCTCCCGCTCCCTCCCGTACGTAGCCAGCCCGTGTGGCCCAAGTCTCGGTCGAGGAGGAGTTCATGGTATCCCGCTAAATGCCGCCAAGCTCAAAAAGGATTTAGGTTGCAAAGATGGGACAGAAAACGGTCTTGACAAGGGCGTTGGAAAGGCGCCAGTAGTAGTAACTGTCATCTGGATCCACTGACGTCATTGATTAGAAATATTGTATTTTTATTGTTGCTTTCCAGCCACGGGCAGTTATTAGCCATTATCTTTTCGAGGTTATGTACGGTAGGCAAAGAATATCATGGCCAACCAAATGCATGTGCTAGCTTAGCTATATGAGGCAAAAAACAAAAATTGCTCCTGCTGGTTTTAAAATTAAAACGCTCAAGAGAAGATAACCTCACTGCAACTCCAACCTCGGTTAACATGCTGCCGCTGCAGAAGACTCTATAGAGGGTATCCAAAAATGCTATGTATATGTTCAAAAGATTTAAGAGTCTCAAAACAATAAAATGACACACAATTACCCATGTACCTCCTCTCTCCGCCCCTCCCTCTCCCTACGGCGTGAATAAAAAAAGGCTACAAGCCAGAGTCATAACATAAGCCGAAGGCTACGCTCAAGGTCGCCATCAGGCCTTAACCATTCTCACTGCTCCTCGTGAGTCGGGGGTCCAGTATAGTTCTTGCGACCCCATACAATGTACCACAGTGCGGAGATGCCCATGGAACCAGCGAATACAGCCGGAGCATAGTTCACCGTTGATGCAGTAACGGGGATATACGACGGCATGCAGAACAATGGGAGGGCCAGGGCAGACCAGGCCAGCGAGATGACGTTGCAGAAGATGCCCAGACTCCGTCCGAGAGGGAACTTGGCATTCTTCAGATGACTGCGGCCGTTCCATAGGCTGATAGCAATGGGGGTCGCGTAAGACGATGTTAGGCAAATGACACCAACACCAGAGAACGCGTTGAAGGCGGCAGAGGAGCCAAAGTAAATGGCGCCTAAAATGATCTGAACAATCATTGACAGAACCATAGCGTTCAGGGGCACGTCCAGCTTGTGGTTGATTGTCTTCCACCAGCGAGAGCCAGGGATAGCTCCATCACGGGCAAAGGCCCAAACGCAACGAGAGGTAGCAGTGGTGCAGCCAATACCACAGATTAGAGCAAGCACCATAATAGGAACTAACAGGCCAAATGCACCGCCAGCAGAGCCAACAGCAGACTTAATGATGGTGGGGACGGGCTGGCCCGAGGGGATGTTTATTAGGGTGACGATGTCGGGGAGAACGTAAACTATCGGGATCAAGAAGAGCAACCCAGCTATGGTGTTGAAGAAGATCGTGGTAACCATAGCGCGAGGCACCTGCACAGCGGGGTTGTGGACCTCCTCGCACATGGAAATCACCATGCCGGTGGACGAAGTGGCATAGCCAGCATGAAGTAGTCCTACGCAAAAGGACCAACCCGGGACCCAGCCGGAGTTTGTCTCAAAGTGAGTAAAGACATACTTGGAGCTTCGGCGGCCTTCCTTGGCAAGCACTAGAACGCAAATGGCAATGGCGATGACACCAGCAAAGGTCCAGTAAATAGCAGCAGTCTAAAAAGAGCGCCTGTTAGCTCAAAACCCAGTGCTAGCGCGCATCTCATGGAGTCTAAAAACACGAGATTGAAAGATGGAATACTTACATCAAGCCAGGGTAGGTATTTGTTACACAGGGACGACACTAGGTTAGAGAAAATGGTTATAGCCAGGAAGATAAGAAAGGTCTGGTATTTTGAAGCGGGAAAGATTTCATTGCCCTCCGAATCAGTGAAGACATTGATGCAGGCCACATAAAACAGCGTAGTTCCAAAGTTGACAGCTAAAGTAATAGTCACGTTGCCAACAAGATACAGCCATCCAGTGGTCCATGCAGCAAGGCGACGCCAAGAGGGCGGGGCAAGCATAAACGACTGGTAGTAAACACCTTATTGCAAAGGAAGCATGTTAGCGCTCGTAACGATAGCATTATATGCAGAGATTTGGCCTGGGTAGTAAACGAGACGGGACGGTGGGTTGGATTGGGTTGTGTCAGGGTTAGATTAGATCAGGTTGGATTTTCTTTCTTACCTCCGGCCGTGGGATAAACACTAGTGATTTCTCCCAATGACGCAGCAACGCAAAGGATAATTAGGGATACAGCGACCCAGCCCCAAATAATGTCAACGGGGCCACCATTGATCAGCGGATAGAACATGGTAGTGGCCAAGCCATAGGGAATAGAGGCTAGCACAAACGACATGAAGGCGACCTGCCATGTTGAGCGATTTCTCTTCAGTTCTGGTTTGTAGCCCAAATCCTCTAGGGCATGATCGGCAGCGGCTTCAGACCCTTCCGGTGATGATATTATGCCATCTTCAGGAAAAGCTTTTTTCCAGTTGTCATTGCCTACCAGGTCAGCGCCAAGATCTCGAGGAACAATCTGATTATTGTCCATCATATTGGTGTGTGTGTGTGTGTGTGTGTGTGTGTGTGCGTGCGTGCGTATGCGTGTGCGTGCGTGTGTGCGCGGTAAGGGACGGAGGAAATGGCCGGCTTCAAAGATGGCAAGCGTGTTAGGTGAAGCGAATGAGTGCTGTTGTGTTATCAGCAAGATAATTCCGGGAGGCGCAAGGGCGCAAAAGAACGGGGTCAAGGGCGGGAGCCAGCGCACAAAAGGAAAGAGTGCAGCAATAGAAAGAAAAAGGAAAGAACTCGTGGAATGGGCAACTACCACGGGAAAATTAAGAACGAAGGGAAGAGGGAGAGGCAGAGGTTAAAAAGGCCAAGGATGTAATGTCACGTCGAGTGGGCTTGCGGCCGAAATAAAGAAGAGAAAAGAACAAGAGTAGGTGAGGGAAGACAAGCAGGTAGGAAGAGAAATTCGCGGGCAACTTTTGGCAGGCCTTTTAGCGTGGATTTTTGATGACGGATCAAGGTGCGTTTATTGGACTGAACTTAGAAAGTACGACGACGCACACGCATATAACCAGCAAGGTAGTTGCCGTTGCGAGCCCAGTGCTTTAGTGTATGTATTCTTTTTTGTTCGGTTGAAGATGTTCAAAGTCTCGGGGTTTGCTAACTTTGCGTCTTCATTCTATGTATTGCAAGTGTGTTTGTTTTTTGTCACTTAGCTCGCCTCGCCTCTGCGTCCCTAACGGCTATTTATTATCTTCCCTCGCCAAAAAGCTGGCTCAGAGACTTGAGAGAAAAGCGGGGGCGGATACATTCCCTTGCCTCGCAGGTAGGTAGCTTCCTCGAGCTGAAGCTACGATAACTCCAGCCTCCAGCCCCTAGACATCGTCATATACCTACCCTCACACTTGCGTCCCCGCCTATGACGTGCATTTATCTGTAGATAAAGTGGCATACATGTGCATACATCCAATATTTGGGCGGGACGCACACGTGTACGCCCATAGGTCGAGTAGTACTGCAACGCTCTCCTTATTTCTACTTGCACAAAAGCTGCCCCTTCTCCTAATTAGCCGCTTCCCTCTCTGTGAATGTCGAATGTCAGCGCTGCAAGGCTACAATAGCACTGGATAGTAAGTTCCGTAAGTCCCTTTGTCTCTTATCAGCGCCACTACTTGATGCAGACTTTATGTCCGGTTCCCGCCTTCTAGGCTACGGGTCCCTTGCGCTCTGTCCAGAACAGCAAGGCCATGCTTTCTCTATTCTTTAGACGCCGTCGTCCCTTTTGACATGTGATGGCTGAAAGTTTGTTGGGGAGAAACGAAACTCTTAACACGGTCTGTGCATAGTTCGCTAAAGAGGAAAAGCTTCCCTGACCTACATGGGTCAGCCAGATTTCATCTTATGCGTGGGCTATTTTCACATGCTTTCTTTGTTTATCAAGCCAGAAATGTGTCGCTTCGCTTGTGCGCATTTGCATGTCACGCATGTCCGCGCTCGATACGTCGTTCAGAAGATTTTTTTCTTTTTTTTTTCTTTTTTTTCTCGAAGCCACAGCAAAAATCACTGGTGTCAGCATGCCAAACACTATTCACGTGCAGTGTCACTATGGATATCGCCAAGCCCAGGGAAGGCTAAGAACATAGATTGGGGAGCTAGTCATCTGCCAGACGTCATTGTCATTTATTCCAAGGTAAGAGCCAAGCGAACAAATACTACGCGGTCCCTAGTGATCTCTGGTCTATGAAGATCTCGCCTTGGGACGAATGAATATAATAAAATCTTCAAAAGCTAAGCAAAGCGTGGTGCTATGCGCACTGGTAATCGCTAACGTGCAGGTTTCTAGCCTTTTTTCTTCTTTTCTTTTCTTTTTTCCACTCCTCTTGACTTGTCAAGTTCGTTCAGGCCTTCTTACCCTAACAGCAGGTCGTTCGCTTTGCTTCTTTCACATGTCAAAAAGCTTCGTAAATTTGTTGAGAATAAAAGTATTAACAAACTGCCTGTATTTCCGCTATACCTAATAAGTGCACCGTCTTATCACTGCAGCGGGGAACGTAGCACGCTGGTGCATGTAATTTCAAAACCCTAATGCAATACCCTAATCATATGTCAAGAATATACCCTGGCTCTATTATGCAGCTTTTCCCAACAGTTTTTTTTTTTTTTTTTTCTTTTTCTTTTCCCCTCTCAATATTGACTGATATTGCCGCAGGCGAAAACAATGCCCTTGAGCAGGCGCTTGGATGAATAATAAATGTTCCTGGTATATGTAATCCATTATCGCCCGACTTGATCCTGTTAAAGCTAACCAACGTTGCGACGCTGTTATCAAGCACCACCAATAGTCCACTAGGCTAATTTCATGTCCCTTTTTCCTGAGGCAGCAAAGCCAACTGCCTCTTCTCGTTCGAAGCATCATCCAGGCCATCCATATCCTGTCGTGAATCTTCGTTGCCAAAGATAGTCTTGGGTACAAGAGTTTCAGTAGGCGGAGATATCGTCGACAGAAGCCAATACAAAAACACTGACGTAGTAAATCCAAACAAGTAGTTGAATGTGTACAGGTTCGATGCTCCTTGGCTGATGTGCACAGAGTCCGGGTCAATGGCCTTGGCTAAACCAGGAAGATTGGGCGACGAGCAGCAAATGACAGTGGCAAGGGCACGCCAGTTAATGCCGTGCCAATAATGGTAGCGGCCGTCGGGGTTGTACATGGCCGGGACGTCGATGTGCAGGCGGCGAACCAGCCAATAATCAGACACAATTATACCAGCAATGGGACCCAGGAACACGGCATATCCACCCATGAAGGCCAAGAACGACGTGGCTGAAGCCAGAATCTTCCATGGAACAAATAACCAGCCTCCGGCAATGGCCGTGATGATGCAGCCACGGTGGATGTTGACCCATTTGGGGAAGAGGACGGTCAAGTCATTGGCAGCGCTTATGCAATTAGAGGTGATATTGGAGCCAACTTGCACAATAAACCATGCCACGGCAGCAAAGAACGCAGCTGCACGTCCACCACTGCCCATCTCCAACCACTTGGCCAAAATATCTAGCGGGTTCCACAGATACACGCCCCAGATGGCGTAACCAGCAGAGGTAGTGATGATGCCGATCACGGAGCATACAGTGAAGATGGCGGGGATAAAGGGCAGCTGTATGAACTGGCCATTGCGTTCCTTGCTATACCGTGAGAAGTCGGCAATGTTGCAAGCCATAGTCGACCAAGAACCGGTAATTGAAGTCATGCACGACAGCCACAGATACGCCTTGGTGCTTCCACTCACAGACGCCTTCTGATCAAATATATTGCCAGTGCCTCCTGCTTTGTTAACGCACCAGCCAAGCGTGGCCAGCGCCACAATGGGCGCCACAACCATTTTGGTGATGAATAGCCATTTGAGTTTGCGCGGTGGTATCAGCAGCATGGGCATCTGTACAAGCCAGAACAAAAAGTAGGATATCATGCCCTTGGTGGTCATTCCAGCATTGTCGGGAAGGTGGTTCTGTATGTTGGCGTATGACGGCCAGATGGCTTGTAGCATGATGGTAATACACTGGGAGCCACTGACGCTTTGGACGCCCAGCCAGAAGGCCGCCAGCACGGCACGCGAGACGATGCAGTAGTAGGCAAAATAGTAGCCAAAGCCGGCGCGTACGACAACAGAGAATGGCACGTGTAGGCGTGCGCCCATCGCACCGTTCAGCACCATCGGAATAGCGACAACTGTGGTTGCAACGGTGACAATAGGGATGGCATCACGCCATGTTAAGCCAACAGCGATGATTGATGAGGCAGCTTGCCAAGTACCAATGTTGATGGCATCACTGCACCAGTAGCCCATCCAGGTCCAGATGCTCCATGTGCGCATGGAGAGCGGTACAGGGTCCATGTCAGCATTAGTCCAGACATGAGGTGGAGCCAGAGTGGAGGTCTGCTTCGGCAGTCTCCAACTGTCTAGGCTTCTGGTTTTAGCCTTAGCATTTTGCAGCCAAGACATCTTCGAGGAAGTAAGTGTATCAGAGGCGAACACTTGGACGGATGTAAAAATAGATGGGAAGAAGGAAGACGGGCGGGACGGGAAAGGAGGAATAGAGTAAAAGGTTTTTTTTTTTTACGCAGAGTACCAAGAGGCAGGGTCATCCATGGAACGGTAGGATATATATCTCAAAGCGGAGCAGCAGTCTTTGATGATGCTATCATGACAGACACCTAAGCAAGGAGACAAGACTGTTTCGAAATCAGCCTATGGCTTAGCTAGATGGCAGTATGAGATGAAAGGGGAGAACGGGAGAACGGAGGGAGAAAGAAAGACACAGCAACTTTGACATCTGGATCATCTTTAAAGAATTTTTAGTCCACGCAAATGGCTTGCAGGGTCTCGAAGGAGATGAGATTATCGCCCGAGTATGAGGATACTGCTACCCTGAAAAATCGAGACCCAAGCATTGAAATTGCAGGCACGGCCCAGGGAATCGACCACCATTTATTCATGGAGGGGGGGGGGGGATATAGATATGTGTCACGCTTATCATATATCTTTAGCTTTGTCTTATTTGAGTATAGAACCTGCAGTGGAAATCAACGATGGATGGGCAAGGATGCTCACACCTCTCTCAGGGTACGTTTGGACAAGGGTTATTGACCCGTTTGGATTAATCAGAACAGACAAGCTGGAATGTTGTAATGGAAGGAATTCTTCATGGCCGCATGTGTCGTAGATTTAGGTGGTGGGATGAAGGATTATTGGATACATGTATGTGAAGAATATTCTTATAGCAGGCATGTATAGCACGCGGCTAGTACTATTAGGTTAAGGGAAATATGGGTTTACTGGGGCGACTTGGTTAAGCGCTGGCCTATTAGTAATAGGTGCTAAGCGGTGCGAGGTCACGCATAGGCTGCAATGCAGACTTGGGGGTTTTGCCAAATAAAATGAAGCGCAAAGTCCATGACCAACTTCCGGGTAGGTTTGATCTGGGGCGGGATATGTATTTTTGTATTTTTGTATTTTTTTCATAGTCCTTTATGCTTCTGGGGAGTTTCTCTTCTAGGCTGCGATTGTTTTGATTGTTTTCTTGGTGCTATAGTTGTGTAACTGTGAAGTGTGCAGTGTGCAGTGTGTAGTGTGCAGTGTGCAGTGTGAAGTGTGAGTTGTGAAGTGTGAGTTGTGAAGTGTGAGTTGTGAAGTGTGAGTTGTGAAGTGTGAGTTGTGAAGTGTGAGTTGTGAATTGTGAATTGTGAATTGTGAGTTGTGAAGTGTGAGTTGTGAGTTGTGAATTGTGAATTGTGAATTGTGAATTGTGAATTGTGAACTGTGAACTGTGAACTGTGAACTGTAAATTGTGAATTGTGTAATTTGCAAAACCTTTCCCCTGGCGGCAGATACGATACGACGCTTGAGGGAAGGACATTTGTTGGTAGCTGGGAGAGACTTTGCTTTAACGGCTTAATGAAAGCACGGACGAGAAATATCACTGGCGAGAAACACCAGCATGCATGTGGTATGTGTGTCGGCGCGCCGTGTCTATATATGTATGTTTCTTACGTGTGTGTGCGTCACCTGCACTGAAGTATAGGAGGGAAACGATAATACCGAGTCGATTCGTAAGCACGGATACAATAAGTAGTGTTCCATAGATGATTTTTAACTTCTCCATCCTGCCTTTATCTAGCAGCTCTATATCTCATTTCTGACTTTCACACTAATTCTCGTAGCACTCATAATTTCCACAACTCTCAACTCTCAACTCTCAACTCTCAACTCTCAACTCTCAACTCTCCACCTCTCCACCTCTCCACCTCTCCACCTCTCCATTCACTTGAGCCCTCCAGGTCCCCTCCCCGTCCACGTGCATGTCAGCAAGTTTAAAGCCAAGACAAGCCACTCCCGACACAACCAGCAAACGGTCTTTTTCCCTTCACAGCCTCTTTTTCTTTTATTTTTTTTTTCAATTCTTTTTCCACTGATCTCTTCTCATTGGAAAAACAAAGTAAAACCCTGCGTAAAAGAAGGTTAAATCCCTCTTGCTGAGCAACTAGACTTCCAGACTTATCCAGACTCGTATGATGTTTCCAATTCTCGTGCGAGTCTTGCAAAAGCCGTGATAGGAGTCCACATTTCTCTCCTTTGGGAAGGTACGGGGTCTGGAAAAAGCTCCTTCCATGTTTATCACCGGCAGATTCGCTCTTTTTTTTCGGCTGCATTTTCTTGAAAAAAAAAAAAATTCATGTATATATATATATATTTCTTGCCTTCCTCCCCTTCTCGACGATCCCATCTTCCTTTGTATTTCCTCTTTTCCCTTCGCTTGTGTCACCCTTTCTTGTAACTCAGAATTAGTCAAGCTGTTAAATGAGATGCCTGCTGCGATATACCCCCGCTCTACCAACTTAGAGGTCCGGCCACTACCGGCTTCACTCCAAAAAGACTCCCGCATCGGAGCTGAGGTGTACTTCCGACACGCAGCCGCCTCCAGCAACCCGTCCCGACTAATAACGCCGGCGGCTCTAGACGACTCCGATAAGAAGCTTCTACAAATTGCTTTGTGGGAGCATTCCGTACTGGTTTTTAAGAATCAAAAAGGTATTCATCCGTCGGTCCTGCCCGAGCTGGCTGGCGTGTGGGATGACAAGGTCAAAGATACACATTCAGCCGGCGAAAAGATGGTCACCGACAAGGACAACATCTTGTCTCGCAACGGCGGAAATCGAATTCCGCGTGCTCCCATGGTTAGCATCTTGGGTAGCGGGCGCTTCGAAAACTACGAAAATATTCCAGAGTTAAATCTGCGCCACGTGGTGAGTAGGCAGGCTACTGTAGTATGCAGCTTTTGGGCATAAAAAGATGGCTAACGCCTGTCAATCGTATGACAGAACCAGAAAGAGTTTCACTCTAAACCCCTATCGGATGAGCAGGTTGCGGCTGGTCAAACCCGGTTCTACCGTTGGCACATGGATATGCCGTTACATCGCCGGTTACCAGGCCGTGTAACATTGATACATGGACTTGTGATACCCAAGGGGCTAGACCAGCGCGTCGTATTCGACGAAGGCGATGAACTGTCGTTGGCCCCTGGTGCTACAGCCTGTAAGCTAACCACTCATCCCATTGTCCCCTATTTGTATCCATTGTGTGTTCCAAGTCTTATTAACCCAACCTAGTTATCTCTGGCTCCCGTGCATTTGACAACCTGTCCCCCTCGGAACAAGAATGGGCCCTCAACACCACAGTCCAATATGCCCCACGAGCATATGAATGGATCCGCGATTGCCGGGCCACATCGGACGGCCTCACTATTGATAGCGCTGATCAGGAGCGACCGCTCTCCGAACTTCCCGAATGGACATGGTCTGACTCGCAGGTCCATCCCATGGTATGGAAGCACCCGCTTTATCCCGACAAACCATTGTTGCAAATTGTCGGCTGTTGTGTATATGCACTCCGTACAACAGACCCGGCTACTGGGACTGTCACAGAGATCACTGATATCCGACTTGTGCGGGAAAAAGTCCGCTCGTTGATGAAAAAGACTGTAAGGCCTCAGTATATCTATGCCCATGCATGGGAAGAGGGCGACTTGGTCGTGTTTCATAACAAGGGTGTGTGGCACTCGATTACAGGAAACCTAGATGACCAGAGGAGGCTGCTGTGGCAGTGCACCATGGAAAGTGCAGAGAGGCCAGAGGCTGCTCGGCCATTACCCAAGTCTTAGTTCTTGTTGTTTTGGAAAGGGGAGTCTGAAGCAGAGCGAGTCATTGCTGTTCACACCAAATGATAGCCGCATGGGATAGGGCTAGCCAATGCTGCGATCCCTGCGTATCTTGGCAATGACGTTGTCAGTTTCAGTGTCTTCCTTCTCGACATCAAAAACTACCAATCTCATCTCGTTGGGCTCCATGCCCCTCCTCTTTGCGAGGGCATTGTAGATCTCTGTCAGGCTGAGCTTGCTCTTATGCCCAGGCTCTTCATCGTTTTTAGCAATGTGGACGGTGGCAATCTTGCCTATCTGAAGACAAAAAGGCCATCACATTCAAAGATCCGCAATTCTTTTCGTCTTCTAGAGAGAAGACCAAGAAATTATCTCTCCAAGGCTCAACTAAGTACACATGATCCCCAATAACGCCCGTAACCCGAGCGGGAGGGCCAGTTTCAGTAAGATCGCTATCTATATTGAGCGGGGGCTGTTAGTTTGGACAAGTGCATCAGCATGAGGCAACTCGACAGCCAGAGTAGGGCTGCTATCCTGGACAAAGCCGTCAGTCTGAGTGGGGCTCTCAACCTGAACACTTAGCCAGCGGCGCAAGGCAAAAAGAACCAGGCTACAGGGTAAAGGGAAGATGACAACCAACGAGGCGAGGGAAGCAATTGATCACGAGGGCACTGATGTGCAGATAGCAGCCGGATTGTCGAGAAGTGGTCGCCGAGACGAGCTGGTGCGATTGAAGCAAAGCCGATTTGTAGTATGTGGCAAGGCCGGCCATGACAGGAGAACATGTAAAGCTGCTGCTTATATGGCCAGAAACGGAGATAGCGACTAAATTTAGTTGTTCATATATTTTGCAGTGTTTTCATCTTCAGGCCTGGCTTCGAGATTGAAATCTTTGTTACGCATGGTTATCATGTACGTTGCTTGCATGCAATCGGTAACAACTTCTTTTAAGCTACAACGCCCGTGCAAGATGGTCATTACAGGAAAGCTAGCACTCGTGAGTTCTTGTGTCGTGTTTGTTTTTATTTAACAACGGGAGTTGGAGCTGAAGCTGAGCACTAGTCGATGTACCTACGCATGCTATTTGAACTAAGAACATCTACGGACTTCACAACCTCAGGTGGAAACTAACACTACATCTACCGCCACAGCCTTAATGCGAGATTCAAATCTTGGATCTTTGGCAGCTCTGTGCTTTAACTCGTGACTACAAATCCCCGAGGCTTGGGGTAGACTTAAGCTTAACTCATAATCGGCTGTGGCGTGTACACGCTTGTAAAATAATGTGATTATTTAGTTGGAAATCTTCAACCATTATTAAACGCAATAGACGCTTCTATAGCCAGACATTGTGCAAGAACTACCATGGGAAGGGCCATCTAGTTCTCTAAGCAGACCCATATAAATACTTTAGCTGCTCGACGCAATGAGCAAACCAACCATGTACACATGTTTGATTTGGCAATGTGTTTTTATCTACATCTGCCAATACTAATATTTCGCTTGTTCCATCTATCATTCACGCATTCATGCTCCGTTGTACTCTTTCTTACTTGGGCGGCTGGCAGTCTCCCGAGAACCACGGCTACGAAGTTTTGATTTGAAAAGACAGACTCCGAGTTTGCTGTCTGGCATATACGGTCGGTTTTAAACATTTGGATACGATAGCTTTCTCCCCTAAGTGAAGGGTTTCGGGCGTCTATATTGCTAGGAATGATCGAGAGCCCAATCATATGGATAAGCTGCCTCGCGGGGATCTCTATGATTTCACAGAGAGGGAACAAACGAAGTCAGACGATATGAGATGAGTGACCTTTGATGTCATGGTAGGAGACACCGATACCGACCTGATCGTTGACTCAATGCGCCAGAGTTGCACTCCTAACTCTTTAGAAAAGGTTCGAATTCTTCCCGGGGGCGAAGAGCGGCTACCCAGGGCTGCAGGTCGTCAGCAAGCCAGCCCAGAAACTGTTTATCAGAAGTGAAAATTAGGGTAGACTGGGAAAATGTCAACCATGTCAACCGTATGTTACTTTCTTTTGGGCCGTTGGAAAAGACTCCTGTCCCTGTAACTGCTGCTGAGGTCTCAGCCATAGAAGTCCAGTCGGGATTTAACGATGAGGAGAAGGAAGCTGCTTCGAGGGCTAGGAGATAAATAAGGATGCGTTCCAGGCAGAGATGGCTCGCGAGATTGCCAACACTCCCTCAATACCACATAATGCCCGTGAAGTCTATGACCCTTGACCGACGAGCAGTCCGAAGAGCCTTTCTCTCCCACCAACCAGCCAGCCATCTTGATGCATGTTCTGTTGTGTGCAACTTAGGGCTAGCGCTGGAGGATGGCAGCTCATGGCTTGTTTAGAGATATCTTCCTCCACCAAGGGCAATAGCACGCACGAGAAATACTCCTCTGATTGATTAGATGCCGTTACTAGAGGCTACAATTCAACAATAGTTCTTCCTTTGAACAGAAAATCAGTTGTCAATATGGCAAGTTAGGAATGCTCTTGGAGCATGTAAACAGAGGCTTCTAGCGAGTGGATTTCTTAGGGTTAGACAGATTATAAGCCTTGATAATCGTAGTATTTAGGGTTTCTAGCGAGGAGAGTACGCCAAGTACCTATATTTTCTTGCGGCATAAGTCCTCTTACAGCCAGCGCTGCCCTTTGTCGTATGTCGTCAGATCATATTTAGATAAACTCAATGGCTACCATCATAGTGATGAAGCATCATGTATCGACAGGACGACAGCACCCTTGCGCCCCAAAGTTGTATTTCGACTTGTATCTTGCTCTCATAGATGTGCAGGGTCACTGACTATTAAGCACCACATGTGCCACACAATCAGTGCGGGATGGATTGCGGCTTTAAGTTCAAGGAGTCTGGGATGTATTACTTGAGATATATCTCTGCGCTAATTGGGAAAAATGGAGAAAATGGGGGCTGTGATGCAGGCCAATCAAGGACATGGCAGATGGCAGGTAGTCGTGGGTATACAATATCAGTGAGCGTATACCTATGATCAGATGTAGGCTTGAGGCATTCGAGCACGCGAAAACAACAGGGTGTACGGCTGCCCTTGCGTTGACACATGGACTTGTTGAAACCACCCGAAGTTATTCCAGATGAACGCAGGATCTTCACAAGTCCCTAACCGCATGGACCAGGATACTGATGGGTGTCAGCTTGTCTTATCTTCAAATGTTTAGAGCACCACGAGTTATCCCGGTCTTACATCAAATGCCTGGCCTCCCAATTCCTTCTCTGCTTTGGCCAGAAAGAGATTGCCTTTAGTCCAAGCCGGCCGGCGCCTTTCGGGTTTTATTCATGCGTGATCGTATTTTGACGGGACGTCCAAGAGACATCAACTACAACCGGACGCATGGTATACGAAACTAGCAAGCATCAACATCCTGTTCTTGGTCTGGAACTAGGTATTGACAGCAACATCTTGGCTTTCCATTTCTTCCTTCTCGCCTATTCCTCTCTACGTCTGTGCTGCTCTTTCTTTTGGTAGGCTTTCTGCTGAAGCCTAGCGCAGATTTATCCAAGAGCGGCATTCAGAAATTGTACATGGAGAGGATGTGTATATTCTGTTATGTACAGAGGTGTTGTTAGATGTCAGATCAGGGGGTGAGAAAATGAAACTGCCAAAGGTGAGTGTAGAGTGTAGAGTGTAGAGTGTAGAGTGTTGAGTGTTAACTTTTAACTTTTAACTTTTAACTGTTGACTATTGTTGATGCCCTTTCTTCTGCTACCCACGAGATTTCCCCGATTAGACTATCGGCCATTTAGACTCGTTGATATTCCAAAACTTGACTTGACACAAGCCAAAGCTATTTGCTCGTATGCTCTTACCGCTCGTAATTCTATCCTACCACACATCTTCGTGCTTGCTTCTATCGGACAAAATAAGGTTGGGCTTTTTGCCTCATTCCTTAGCCCCGATATGATTATCTTAGCATTTCGTGGTGATCACGGTTGGTCCGATTGGCCTTCATCTTACGAGTTGCATAGCCGTATATGTGCCATGACCAGCAATGTGTATACGTCCAATTCAGCACTGCCGGTGGCATGTCCATACACCATGAGAATAGATAAATAGTCCCAGGGCTCTAAACCTTTCAAGTCCAACACATTTCTGCTAGATCCTTACTACAATTCTCCATCGTTACGACATTCGCTTCTTTGCACTTTGGCTCTTATTGTAATCGCTGCTGCTGCTATCGCTACAGTTATTGCTAGCTACTTTCACTATCTCTTACTCTCATTTTCGTCAGCACTACTATTAGCCCTCGACCTAGCAACCATGCGCCCCATTCTCTATCTTCTTCCACTTGCCGCGTCTTTCTTTGGGTCAACCCAGGCTGGCGTGCTAGGTGATAGAAGATACAACGTTGAGAAGCGTGCCGGCAGCTCCGACCTTGTTCACGACCCAATCATAAGCGACCAACCCATTGAATCTCGCGCAAAAGAGATTGATTATGAACATATGAAATGGGTGCTCTATGAGATTGAGCATGACTTTGAAACCGACAGAGTCATCTTTGACATGCGTAATGACCTCAATGACGGCTCCGAGAACGAATTTATACTTCATCCGGGTGATAAGGGGTGGGATGAGATTGCTGCCACCAAGTACTTTTCCGAAGTGATGTCCGGGAGTTCCAAGGTGATTGAGGAAATCCGGATATCATGCCATGACGTCTACGGTGCATGGGAAGAACCCATCCTGACCAATACTGTTGAGATTGGTTATCTGTTGATGAAGAGTGAGACTCCTGCGCCTGAAACTTCCGGAACTCCAGCGACCGAAACCCAGCCAGAGTCTGGCGGTGAGAAACAGGGGGATGCACCGGAAGCTAAATTGGCCGAGGTGGAGGGCTAGGGTGGCTAGCAAGTATTCCAATCGGATCTTGACTACCGAGCAGAACGTCTAAGCCGCGGCTGCCTCGCTCGAATAAAAGAGGGAGGGCATTAGTACTTGATGATTGACGAGAGAGAAGGAGGAACTTTATATCATTAGGCTACCATACCCACAACTAGTATGGTGTTTTTGGGTTATAATACACACTATGCATCATGTTCAACTTTGAACAAACAAACAACACCCGTGGCATTGTCATGATTATTCCAATTCTTGATCAACAAGTTACCCAGCGGACGAACTACCTACGCGGCAAATCAGGCATGGTATCTAGATACGTTCCCCGTGCGATCTGATGTCAGCGCTAGAGGACAAATATTTACAAGGGCTTAAGTGATTAAGAACGGCCAATTGCGCTCCTTTAATTCCCGCATTTCCTTCCTTTTGATACTGGACCTTGTGGTGTGGGATAAGCTATTTGTATAGACTACCCATGACCTTCTTCGGCCTTTATCTAGCCGTATTACTCCAAGCTTTCAGGTGTCGTTTATGTTCCGGTCTGGTGAGTACGCCTGAAAAGCTTGTTTTGAAATCTCCATCAGGCCATCCCAAAATGCTCCGTTGCCGGTGACCTGCCTGGAACAGTCTGGTCCAATCCTCACGGCGGCCATGCGTATGAGATACAGATCAGGCTATGCTCAACTATAAGAGCACTGACTAAGAGGCAGTGTTCGTATATCGTTGTATATAAGCTAAGGTTAGTGTTGTCATAGCGCCTGATACTTGGTATATGGGATACCTTGACTTGAGGTCAGTAAATTGCTTCCAAGCCTTGCTTTCTTTGCCACAGTCTCGCCAACACCCCGCAGTGTTTCTCCTGTTACTGGCTCGCCCTACACTGACTGGCCCAACTTACGCAGTGTTCAGCTTGCTGTTTGCTGACAACAGCCATGCCACTAATTCCGAGGCCATTTCCGTCGAGCTTGGGCGACGTTGTCACAAGCGGCCCTGACACGCCATCTTTCACACGCCTGCACGCCCTTGTTGAAGAGTCCATCAATGGAAATGTGTAGGGGCGTGACACCCAAGGAACTGCGGCCATAATTTAATTGAGGCGGGGTATGGTCAGTGGCCAGGCTGCAATTTCGCGTTGCTACAGAGCTGTTGAAGGAGCACAAGGGACCATTCCTCGAAGGCCTAGATTGCTTACATAAGCTTTGTGTGATGTTCTCCAAAGACGCTAGAGATGAGATCCGGCATGAAATTTTAAAAAGATCCGGCGATGCAGCAGTTCATGTACACTTGGCGTCATTTAGGAAATAGATTGTCCAAGAAAGCTACTAAGCAATGTCGTATCGTAAGCCACGAGATAATTTCAAGTGTCGCGCACGGGACTATAGCCGAGAAACATACATATGCAAAGCTTTACCATTGTTACAAGAGCAAGCACTCTTTCTCATCTGGGCGTTTAAACAAATCGTGGTCGGCAGGATATTGTCTCAACAACCCAATCATTGGTGCAAAAAGCTTCCCTCTGCCCTCGCGTTCGTACGCCTTAATCTCCTCCCACGAACGCCACTCCCAGCCCGCACACTTATCCGGCTCCATGATGCGTGGCAGTGCGGCATCATCGCGCACGATACAGCGTACAAACAACGTGACATAGTGACGTCTGTCATCGGCAAAAAACTGGTTAATCACTGCGACCACACGTGCCTCCCACGGGGTTGTGACTGGGTCTAGGGACACGGGCAGATAGGCTACAGCACTCGAGCCTTTAGGTGTGTGGGCGAAGGGCTGCAGCGGTATGGCCTCCAGGCCACTTGTATTCGGGGGGACGCGAGGCCCAGGCTCGAGAGGAGAGGGAGAAAAGGCCTGGCATTCGACAAGTACATCAAGACCGGTTTCCTCCTTAGCCTCACGACGGGCACAGGAGAAATTCGTTTCGTTCTTCTCCATGTGGCCACCGGGGAACTGTAGTGTGCCTGAGGAAAGACAGTTAGCCAGCGCCTGAGGCGTGAAGCACAGTGGACTTGCCGTTGCCTTGGCCGTTGCTCAGCCGGATTCCAGTCAAGACTTTCCCCTCGGCATTATAGATCACAGCAGCAACACCCACACGTGTGAAGTGAAATTTGCTGTACTTTTCCTCGTTATCAGAGGCCCCCATTGTAGATGAGTTGGGGGTTGATAGTAGTTGTGTGCGGGGCGATAGGACAGGAGGAGAGAGGGGGTGTCTTTGGAGTTCTAGAGTTTGTAGGCTTGCTTCGCAGCGTCAACGGCCTGGATAGATGCAACGGATGGCCTACTATGTAGTCAGCTAGGCATTCAGTAGCTCAGCTCAGGAGCACCTATTTTCTCCCCGAAGCCCCGCTTTTCTCCTCTCATGATCCGATCAAGCAGACGGCATTATGCCAAACAGAGGGCATTACTTACCAAATAGTGACCAAAAAAACGGACAGAATGAGATTATGAATCAAGAATTAAAGTATAATATATGGACTAATTGGCAACGGACAGCTTATCAAATGGCAGACAAACACTAATAAACTGCAACTCTATAACCACCCCCCCCCCCCTTTTGTCTGCACAAAGGAGCAGCCTGAGATACCGCTCCATCTGGCTCCTTCTTCTCACTACCCCCCCTGTCCTACTCAATCCTCGTCTTGCCCTCCTCTGCACTCGTGTATTGCGCCATGCTAAGCCCACGCTCGCGTTTCACCATGTATTTCTTCAGATGCGGCCCCAGTATCGGGTCTTTGGTGGCCTTCGTGAGGTGCTCATTGTACCCGTCTACAACATACTGTTGCGGCCGCAGCTTGGGCCAGTTGACATACAGCTTTCCATGGCTCTTGATGAAAAAGGCACTCCATGCCGACACCAAAAACCAGACAATCGAGAAGAGCCGCAGCGGCATGGTGGCCGACCCCGGCGTCGACACATACGCGATGAAGATCATAGCCATGCTAAAGCCAAACAGATATGGCACGGCCTGGATCAGTACGGGTCGTCGGTCCGCAAAAACAAGCGACGAGCCAATGTTGGCACTGCCAGGTAGATACGTGCCAAGGAATAGGTCAAATGCGTCCTGGCGCGGGCCGTCCATGAAATTGTTCAAGAAGAAGCGGGTCACACCAATGCGGCCGTCCTGGAGCGCACCGACCTTGGTGCGGGTGCCTGTACGTGTGACGTCAGTCTTCATGGCACCAGTTCCCGAGTATGTGCCCGAGACAACGTCAGCATTGTCGCCCCATAGGTTGCGGAAAAGTTCTTCGAATGCGGGGTCCTCTGAGGTGAAATTGGAGCCAGGAGCCATCAGGCCAGTCTCAACAAAGATGCGGTTAAGCATGTAACGCGCAAACATGCTCTGCACCACGTTAGTCCGGTCGAGACAGTCCATGCAGTTGGTGCGCATGACCGAATTTTGAAGGTGGCGCACTTCCAGACGACCCTCCTGACTCGCCGGGGCGTCCGATGCGCGGAAGTAGCCCTGGTGGGGTAGAATGTTTTCCATGCGTTCGACTAGATTATACGCACGCGACATGTTCATACCCTTGGTCTCGTGGTGAAAGTCAAAGTAGACGTAGTGCAAGTGCTCAAACAACTTTGGCTGGCTAGCTTTGACCAGTGAAACCATGTGCTCAAACCAGTCCTTGACCTGCTTTTCACGGCCTTGCTGGTTGATAAGGTTGATGAGATACGTGTCGCCATAGATGTTGATCTGCTGGCTCAAGTGCGCCGCGGCCGCTGGAACGGCAGCTTCGAGCCTGCGGGTGAGCTGAATCTTGGGGGTGTACTTTAGGTCATTGACTTCAGCCCAATGTGCGGGGACACTACCGCGGATTTGCACGTATGACATAACCTGCATCTCCTGCGAGTTGCCTAGTTTGCCGCTCTGCATGTCGCTGCTGCCGGCAAACCCGCCCAGTGCACCATTGCCATCATTGAGAATGACAATCTGCTCGGTCTCATTGTAGTTTGCCGGGTTTCCGTCCTCGTCTAGGCCGCGGGTGAAAAAACGAGTGCCGCCGCGGTGTCGGGAGCGCCGCGATATGAGGACCAGGGTTACGGGAGTTTGCTTAAAGGTTGTGGGGCGAATCTCGAGCATGCCGTACATGACGGGGAGGATGAACGGATCGATGCCGACCTGGGGACCAGGGTAGCTACCGCCGCCCAGCGAGCGAAACTTGATCAAGTCAGAGGAGACAAACTTGTTCCAGAAAAATCGGTCGTCGGCGCGCATCCACATGGGCTGGGCGGGGTTGCTCTGAGCTTGACGCTGGAACGAGTTGGTCAGATCGATCGAGTAGGAGAAATACATGGCGCCACTAGCCAAAAAGGTTTTGAGCAAGGCGAGAAAAGTGTCTTCGTCAGGATCGTGGATCTGGCGTTTGCGTATGGGCATGACTTGGGTCGAGACAATCTTGTAAACCATGTGGCCTCTAAGGCGTCCCACGGGTTGAGCCTTGGTTATGAAGATGATGTACTTGTCTGCAAGCCACAAGAAGCACGTGGTTAGCTTGAATACGTTTGTATGAATCATAATTCACGGCCTGGGTCACAGCAGTGACGACCTACCCAGACGCAGTTGAATCATGCCCAAAATGCCGGCGATGCTCATGACCTGGGTAGCCCGAGATAGCGAACCAGCGCCGGGTTCTTGCAGGCGAATGTCGCCTGTAGGGCGATCGATGACGAGACTCTGGGCATTGGGAGAGGAGGGCGAGGAAAAAAGGTAGGAATGGTCGGAAATTTGGACATTGATGTCACGATACGGGAGAGCAGCAGCGCCGAGGGAAGCCATGATTGGAAGAGAGTGGGAGTCTGGGTCCGGGTCCGGGTCTGGGACTGGGTTTGGATCTGGATTTGGATCTGGATCTGTATTGGGTACGTGAGCTAAAGGGTGGTGAAGCTTTGAGAAAGGAGCTAAGGTTGTGTTTTGTGTGGTGTATGTAAGCTGGCTTGCTGGCCCCTAGCTAAGCATGTGAGTAGCACGGCAACAAATGGGAGGTGAAAATAAGAAGGAAGAGAAGAAATAGGAACAAAAGAAAAAAACAGAATGATAGATTAGAGAAGAAGAAAGGAGAAGAAAAAAAAATAGAGAGCGACCAGTTTAAAAGGTGAACAAAAGAAAAGATGACGCGTTTGTATCTCGACAAGCTGGAATGACAAAATCGAGAACTAAAGAAGTTGAAAAGGAGAAAAACACACCACACACCACTAAAAGTAATGACGATGAAGCTTCAGCTGCTGCTGCTGCTGCTGCTGCTGCTGCTGCTGGAGAAGAGGGAAATTCATGACTAAGAGCCTGAAAGCAAGAGGCCAAATAAGCTCTTGACGGCTGACTACAGGGGGGGCTGTCTACTGCTTATGGGCGAGGCTACAGGGGATCAAAGGGCTGCTGTGCCTCAACTCTGGCGTCTCAGGAGTCTGGGAAACAACTGGGCGGGCAGGGCAGGCCATTGCCAAGTAACAAAGCAATGTCGTTTCAAACTCGAGGGAAACATGGCCTCACGTGACTTGTAGCTGCTGATAGTGGAGCGGAAGCCATGGCTAAGCAACTAAAGACAGGACAAGGGCCATCCCATCGTAGTAGCTTGGGTTTGAGTTGGAGGGGCTAGAGAACGAAGAAGCCGAGCCACTGGGCATTTGGCCATTGCCTCGCTACTGCTGGCTGTATTTCTGGCTGTACTGCATTTCTGGCTGCATTTCTGGCTGCATTTTGACTGCTTTTCTGGCTGCTTTTCTGGCTGCATTTTGACTGCTTTTCTGGCTGCTTTTCTGGCTGCTTTTCTGGCTGCTTTTCTGGCTGCATTTTGACTGCTTTTCTGCCTGTATTTCTGCCTGCTTCTACCATTTTCTTTTTGCTTGCAGCAGTTTACCTAAGCCTGTGCTCCCTGTAACTGTTGCACCATAACTTGGTGCTCTCCTTATCAATTCTCAGCGCATTCAGCGCTGCACCACCCACTGTACTTACCGCCCCTTGCTGCACTGTCTTGTAGTTCGCTTGGCTTCCCATCTCGTGCCATCATATCTCCATCCTACCCATTACAAGCCAGCCCTCCACATTAACTTACCTCACCTCAAACGCCCAAGCTTTATTCTGATTATTTTGGTTTTTGCCTTTTTTGTTTCTTATCTCTTTCTAAGCGGGCAAGACACCGATTCTTCAGAACAAGAACAAAAAACTATATTATCAACACATTTCTGCGTCGTCGCCGACCTCTTGCTTTTTTTTCCGCCCTCAAAACAGATTCTGTCTGGGTTCCTCCGTGAAAGTGATCTCCATCTTTCGCCAACCATCTTCCACCTCTGAACCCGTCATCCGCCGTTATACTCTCGCCGTTATCTTCATCGCTTCTTCGCCCCGTGCCGATCTATCCAAGCTCTTCTGCTTTTTTTTTTAATCTCCGCCTATTTTCCTTCGGCCTTTGTCTTTCGTCGCATCTTTCACCATGTCTGCGCGCGGTCCTGGTGCCCCTCCTGCCCACGGTGGCTTAAACCCTCCTACTCTTCAGTTCAAGCTTGTGCTTCTCGGTATGTTGAATCACGTACCTTCGATCCTGTGCTGGTGAGGATTGTAACGCTGACGTCCAGGCTCCCATGCCCCTAACAGGCGAATCTGCTGTTGGAAAGGTATCGTAATCTATAGTGTCTTTGGCGCCTACTCTTGCTTCGTATTCCCCTCCTCAAACCATGTTGCGGTCTCAATCTCGACCATCAGCCTCGCCATCCATGATGCAATGGCTCATCCCGACCAAGACTTGCATATCCTTCATTTCAACCCAATACCGGACCAAGTCTATTCTATTCACTTGCTAACACCATCTTCTACCTCTTCAACAGTCGTCTATAGTCCTACGCTTTGTTAAGGTATGCAGCATCCATTCCCGCTTGGTGACTGGTTCCATTGTCATAATCTAACTGACTCCCACCACAGGACCAATTTGATTCGTTCCGGGAATCTACAATTGGCGCCGCTTTCCTTACTCAGAAGGTCGAGACCAAGGACAAGAACATTGTCAAATTCGAGATTTGGGATACTGCCGGCCAGGAGCGTTACAAGTCACTTGCTCCTATGTACTACCGGAATGCTAATTGTGCTGTAGTCGTCTATGACATCACGCAGGCGGTAAGTTATTCTTTGACTTCTATCTTTTTTCCCCGTTTCTCAGCCGTCTTTTCATCCGTTCCAACATCTACCGCCTAATTCTCAGCCCATCAGTTTCCACTTGCTAACAGTTGCCTTTTCTCTCTTTGTAGGCGTCTCTAGACAAGGCTAAGGCTTGGGTCAAAGAACTTCAGAGACAAGCCAACGAAAATATTGTCATCGCTCTCGCCGGAAACAAACTCGATCTCGTACAGGAACAGCCGGATAAGCGGGCCGTGCCCGCCGCCGATGCCGAGGCCTACGCCCGGGAAGCTGGTCTCTTGTTCTTTGAGACATCAGCCAAGTCAGGCGAAAACGTTGCTGAAATCTTTAGCACTATAGCAGAGACGCTTCCCCACGACCAGGCCGGACCTAGACACATGCGGTCTGGCTCTGCCCGGCCGGGCATCAAGGTCTCCGGCGAAAATGCAAACACTAACCTAGCCGGTCCTTGTTCCTGCTAAGATGAGGATATGTGCTTGTTTTTCGGCTTCCCTTTTTTCCCTGACGTTATCTCCTGTCCATGCCTTTGTTCCCGCTCTTTCTTTTTGCCGTCTCCTTTCTTTTTTCTTGGTTCTTCTTACTCGTTGTTTGGTCTAGTACTGTCATACAACGCACGACTGGATATTATTGAGGTCTTGGGTGTTTAATGTTTCTTTTATTCCTATGCTATCGTTTTCTTCACCTATCGATCTTTGTGCTGTGTCGTTTCCTGCGTCGTTTTCCTCTCTAGTAAACCTCCATCTATTTATGAGAGAGTAACCTGTTGAATAATTTAGGGCGGCCCCTAGTCCTTTGGTAGCAGGTCGACTTGGATTCTATGCATCGTAATCAGCAACAATTTTCGACTACGCCTTTTTTTGCATATCTATCTATGCCCTGTAAAGTCATGTCCTTTAGTGTCACCATGCCCTATAGATTTATCTGAGACCCATAGGCACATACGGATCCAGCTGTAACCCAATGCAAGCTATTCACCCGATGTTTACCCACAGGCAAATTGACGATAATTTCTCGCCCCGGTGCAGACACAACTTCTAGGCTTCACCAGGACAGAATTGAATTTGTTTCCGCCGTTGCTTCCTCCCCCGCCTTGAGACTTGAGTCGTTGAATTCTTCTCCTTGCAAAACTCACAGAACCTTCTTTCTCTTGCTCTCTTTTTCTCCTTTAATCTTGCCATCTCTCCGTCTTCCAGTGTCCCTCCGAATCTGTCACCCAATGCTGCGGTCATCGATTAGCTCCGTCAAGGTGCTCAACAGCCGTACTGGTGCTGCTGCTGGTGCTGCTGCGCGTCAGCTCGGTCCTACTGCTCGGGTATGAAACAAAATCACACCACCGTCCCTCTCTGAATGGCAAGAAATAATTAAACAAGGAATTGACCGTGACATCTTCCTATTGGTGATGACGCGATGACCGGCTAGTGCATTTTGTCTTGCTGCAATTGATGGATGGGCAGGGCTGCCTTTTTGTGATTGTATTTTGGGGTGTTTTTTTTTGCGGATGAATGAAGCTTCCTAAAGATCTAATCCAATGCTTGAGCCTATCTATCAACCGCAAAGCTCAGCAAAGCAGCCTTACTCCCCGCAATTTGGAGACATAATGCATGGATGCTGCAATCGTCTATGTGTTCCATCGTTCACTTGTGAAAAGTCAAAGCCACTCGATATTTCCTAATGCTAATACATGTTTCTTGTCGTTGCAGCGCTACTTTGCCAGTGAGCCGTCCAAACCCGTGACGCCTGCCGCTTCGTCTGTTGCTGCCAAGGTTGCTGCTGCCAAAGCTGCACAAGCCGCTGTCACGTCAACGACTCCCGTCACACCGACCGCTAAGCCCGCCACTACCACCGCTCATACTGCTGCTGTCAAGCCTGCCCCTGCGTCTATCTCGACGCCTCCACCAACTGCCACCGCCTCTAAACTCGCGGAAAAGTCGACTCCTCCCCCACCACCCCCGCCGCCGAAGAAGCCTGGGTTCTTGCGCCGCCTGCGCAACTTTGTCTTCCGCCTGGCTCTACTGGGTGTGATTGGCTTTGCCGGAGGTGTGTGGTACTCACGCATCAACGATGACTTTCACGACCTGTTTACCGAGTATGTGCCTTTTGCCGAGCAGGCCGTCCTTTACTTCGAGGAGCGGGAATTCCGCAAGCGTTTCACCGACTCTCTTAGCCATTCCAAGCAGCTAGATGCTACCGTGGCTGTGCCGGCCCAAAGTGGTGCGTCGTGGCGTGTGGCAGATAGCAAGGATGCCCGCCGCACTAGTGCTGGTCCCATTGAGACAAAGAAGGCCGATCCCAAGGTAGAAGTCAAGAAGGCTGCGCCTAAGGCTGTCAATGTTGAACCCAAGGCGGAATCTACGCCATCTGCAGAAGTTGTCAAAAAGGCTGCTGCCCCTGCTCCCAAGAAGGAGCCCGAGTTTGTCGCTCCCCAGGTCAATGAGCCTTCGCGGATACCTCCTGTTCCCAAGATTGATCTACTCAAGATGAAAAATGCCGAGGACCCTATTGTTCAGGACCTAGTGCACATTGTCAACGACCTTATTGTTGTTATCAACGCCGACAATGCGCAGAGCCGCTACGGGTCGACCATCACCAAGGCCAAGGATGGCGTCAACAATGTCCTGAACAAGATTGAGGGTGTCAAGAACGATGCCAAGAAAAACGCCGCAGCTGAGGTGTCCAGCAAGGTCGTTGAGTTTGAAAAGGCTGCCGATGAGATGGTCAAAAGAGTGGAACAAGTAATGGTCAACCAGGAGATTGTCTGGCGCCAGGAGTTTGAGCAGGAGATGGAGCGTATCCAAAAGGCCTATGAAGAAAAGGTGCAGTTGCTGCAAGGCCGTGAGCAGAAGCTCATGCAGGAGCGTCTTAACGCCCAGCTCATGGAGCAGGCCGTCATCCTCAAGCGCCAATTCACCAAGGAGGTCAAAGCCCAAGTCGAGGCCGAGCGTGAGGGCCGTCTTGCTAAATTGCGTGACTTGTCGGCGGCTGTTAGTGGTCTGGAGAAGCTAGCCGACGGCTGGAACGCCGTGGTTGACAGCAACCTGCAGACGCAACAACTGCACGTAGCTGTTGAGGCGGTGCGTGCGTCGCTTGAAAACACACAGCATTCCAAGCCTTTCGTATCGGAGCTGGTAGCGCTCAAGGAAATTGCTGCCGAGGATCCTGTGGTCGACGCCGCCGTTGCTTCCATCAACCCCTCGGCTTACCAGCGTGGCATTGCGGCCCCGGCTGAGCTGGTTGACCGCTTCCGCCGCGTGGCATCTGAAGTGCGCAAGGCTTCGCTGCTGCCTGAAAATGCTGGAGTTGCCAGCCACGCGTCTAGTGTGTTGCTGAGCAAGGTCATGTTCAAGAAGTCTGGACTGGCTGACGGCGACGATGTCGAGAGTATCCTGACCAGAGCCCAGACATACCTCGAGGAGGGCGATCTGGACAATGCGGCTCGTGAAGTCAACGGCCTTTCCGGCTGGGCCAAAATGCTGAGTCGCGACTGGCTTGGTGAGGTGCGCAAGGTTCTGGAGGTGCAGCAAGCTTTGGATGTAAGTGATTATTTGCCCTGCGTCTTTGCCTTTGCCTTTTGAATTGTTTGTTTCTTCATGACATGGAACAGTTAACTAATATCTTTCCCTTGCAGGTCATTTCTACCGAGGCGAGATTGCAGAGCTTGAGGCTGGAGCAGCAGGATTAGAGCCCGTTGGGCAAGCTGGCGGGATGTTGTTGAAGCAAACTGGGTTCCTTTGAGCTCCAAGTGTACAGTAGCAATAGCAATAGACGGACTGGGGGCAAAGCAAACATTTATTTTTAAGCAAGCCGGGGCCTGTAAGATCCGCCTAGTAAGGAATTAATATTCTGCCGTAGCCTGCTTACATTTCGACCGTGGTATTATGTGTCGGCCGCAAGGTCACTTTTTGTTCATCTTGAGCCCGTGTTCCACCTTTTGCTGACGTAAGCAGTCCGTGATGATTTTTTTTTGGTGTTGCTGGTCTGCACAACTACGATTCTCCTGCAACAGGGTTAACAGCATGAAACGATCGTCTCACTCACACTATCCAAAATAATGATAACAAGCCAGTCTCAAAGACTTCAGCTGCAAACAATGAAGCATGCTGTGTCTAGTTGTGCACGTATTCCATCGCCACAACAGTCATTACGATGTCAGAGATCTTCCCAATGGCCCCAACCCTGGCCACAACTACGTCGGGGTATTGCTACAACCCTGGTGCACGACCGGACGTATGACGCAGCATTGACGAAGCTGAGCAGTATTGAATCTAATCAGACGCTGGCCATGCAGTTTCATATGACCAGCTCAGCGGCAGACCTCAATTCCCAGGCCATGCCAGAGATGCACAAGTGGTTACACCGTGCTGGCTACTCTACTCAGGACCTGGCCGATAATCTTCGGTGTGTGCACATTGCCGGCACCAAGGGCAAGGGTTCAACAGCGGCCTACACGGCATCGATTCTGCAGAACAACCCGGATCGCCGCGGTCCTGTTGGGCGCTATACTAGTCCGCACCTAATAAGCGTGCGTGAGCGAATCGCTATTGATGGCCGGCCTATCTCGCGTGAACTCTTCTCAAAGTACTTGTTTGAGCTTTGGGATCGACTGAGTCAGGCATCAATTGACGCTGGTGATGGTGTGCCAGATGCCAACGGCCCGACAACCAAGCCTATGTTCTTTCGCTACTTGACCTTGATGGCTTTTCACTCATTCATACGCGAGGGCGTGCGTGATGCTGTTATAGAGTGTGGCATTGGTGGTGAGTACGATGCCACTAACATCCTCCCTGCAAAGGCTGTCAGTGCCTCGGTAATTACGCACCTGGGAATTGACCACACCGAATTTCTGGGCACGACATTAGACGAGATCACATGGCACAAAGCAGGCATATTCAAGGAGGGCGTACCGGCTTTTATCAACCAAGTGACTAATGCTAGCCAAATGCGCGTGCTGAATCAACGCGCTGAATGGCGCAAGACACCGTTGACCGTCATTCCGACCAAACATCTGGCACCGTGGTCTGACATGCCAAGTGCGCAGCTTGATGGTCCTGTGCAGTGTAACAACCGCATGCTGGCACTGGCTGCGGCTTGCGCACACTTGAAAGTGCCATTTGATTCAGCCCGCAAGCCAGACGCATACCCAGAGTGGGTTAGGGGTGGCCTGACTAATGCATACCTGCGTGGACGCTGTGAGGTAGTCACAATGCCCGATGGCCTGAAGCTATATCTGGATGGAGCACATACAGTGGACAGTATCCGCGAGACGGTGCGCTGGTTCGTAGCAGATTTGGAACCAGACGATACGCCGTTTCTGGTATTCAACCAACAGACGCGCGACTCGGCACCGCTAATTGCTACGATGATGATGGAGTATGCGGCGTTGACATCATACCAGCTGATCTTCCGGCGAGCCTTCTTTTCCCGCAACGAATCAGATCCTGTGACTGACGGAAAGGAGAGCGAGCGACCGCTGATGATGCAGAACAAGGCCAAGGAGGAGTTTATCAAATTCTCGCCCAAGACCAAGACGTTTGTATCTCGCAGTGTACTCGAGACTATCAAGGGAATCTACTGGCAGAGCAGGCTCATGTCCAACCGCCACAAGCGTCCAAAGGTCTTAGTGACAGGAAGCTTATACTTGGTAGCCGCAGCACTGCGCGTTTTACGCGGCGATTTAGATAACATGGATTAGTAGACGTAAGTGGGTGGGTATGTATCAGGGGTGTATATAGTATTTGATAATTTTGGATATACATAATGGCTAGTTTGGTATGACACGGCTTTACGTTGTTATTGAGACATGGCTCAACCCCTTATTCCATTGTAGATAGTACGGCTCCGACAAGATGCAAACTTCCAGTGACCAAGACCTCCACACTCTCCATGTCTTGGAGACCACTGGACAACTCTCGCGCTATGTCCAAGGCATCATTCACCGTCGACGTTACAGAGATAGAGGCTGTTGGATCGATCCGGCGCCACTTGGAGGCAAGTTTATTCTGCACAGTAAGGGCTTGGATGTTTTCCGTGTCGGTTTGGTGGTTGACGAGATCTAGGGCGCCTCATTAGTGTGCATTCCTGACGGGACGGCGCGAGCCACTCTACTAACCTTTTGATTTAGGGTTTTTGGTGACATTTGTGCAGAATACTACGTGACCAAAGTGCACCTTGCTGTCCCTCATGATTTCGTACATAGTATCAAGAAAGTCAACGGCCTCTTTGCGATCTTGCTGGTTGAAAATGAGAACCTTGGTACTCGCAACACTTCTGGATGCTATGGTTAGCAGTATTACTGTGTTGAGATAGAAAGGAACCTACTTCTTTCTGCACTCTTGGGCAAACCAGCGCGAGCATACTTTGATGCTGTCTATTGTGTGAGCACCGTCAAGATGCCACGTAACCTTGCCTTCGGTTTTAATTTGACACCGGCCCTTCCAAACCATGGACTGCAAGCCATCGATGAACTCTGAGGGCAAAGCCGTAGTAGAAGCTGTTCTTGTGGCGAATTCGGGGTCTACCTTCTGGAGGACAGTTTCTGCTAGTTTGATAGCTAGACTAGCGTTGGATTTCTGAAAGTCTGCATCGGGCTTAATATTGATGCCTCCCAGTCTTGAGTCCAGGCCGACGAAGTTCAGGCTGACAGCCTTTTCCCGTGCTCTATCCCGTAGCACCTTTTCGGCCGCAGGGACTTGAGAGACAGAAAAGGCTGGGCTGCCCATCTTCATAATTCCCGCCTTGTGCCATGCAATCTTTTCCACTGTATCGCCTAATACAAACACGTGATCTATGCCAAGCATAGAGATGCCTGTTGCCGCAGGTTTCGGTGCCAGGTTAGTAGAGTCAAACTCCCCACCAATCCCTGTTTCGATCACTGCAACATCGACACCTTCTTGGAGAAAAATGTGGTAGGCCATCAACGTCAGGTAACGTGCATAATTTGGCCTCTCTGTAGTAGCCGCGTTATCCACCTGGATAGTTTTAGCCTCGGCCTGTGTCAGCTTCTCCCAGACATCGAAGAAATAGTGCGTGAACAACGATTCGGAAATTGGCTTGGAGTTTAGCTGAATGCGCTCACGCACGCTGATCAAGTGTGGTGATATCAGCAGACCCGTGCGTCTCGGCGTGCCATGTACACGTTGCCAGGATGCCAGTATCGAATCGACATAGGCACAAGTACTCCCCTTTCCCTTGGTACCGGCCACGTGAACGATATTAAGACGGTTAAGATCATCCGCCGAGTGTCCAAGCCGCGCAAGATACTCATGCATGCCCTTTATGGAGGCCTGGTTTGGCTTGATGCCGGCTTTTTTGCGTGCCTCGACAACAGCATTTGAGGATTGGAGTGAATTGAGGGTTTCAATGGCGTCCTGAGATAGACGAGTTAGTTTATCGTAGGGAAATGTATAAGAAGAGCCCCGACTTACATTGTAGCTGCGGCCACGGTTCTCTGGTATTGAAGTGTGTGTCAAAGTTCGGATGGAGCATCTTGTACTGATAGTATGGCTTCGGGCTGCTAGCAAAGCTAAAGCTCCGTTCCTCCTGCTTAGTCTCGAGGTGGGGACCATGGAAAAGGGAAAGACTTGATTTCCTGGGGATGGAGGGGCTCGTATAGTTTCACGAAGAAGTATTCATCCGTACGAGTGTAAAGCAAGGGGAGACGGGTGTATTAAGCGGTGACAGTTGACTCTTGAGCTGGAACTTGAATATGTTTAACGTCTGCGGGGCACTTGGTTTTGGGGGACATGAGCTTGAAGATAGTATATTGAAGCTGTTATTTTTTCCCTTTTTAGAGGCCAATTGCGCGGCGCAGATTCGGGCATCCATGCGCAGTGGCAAACCACTGTCGAAACTCACCATGGTGTAGCTGGTTATCACGTTCGACTGTAATTTGAGAAATTTGCCATCGAAAGGTCACCGATTCGACTTCGGTTGGTGAGAACTAATTTTTTGATCTTGATTGTCACGAGATTTTTGTCGACGTCAGGTAAGGTTGAGAACATCAGACGCATTTGGTAGAATCACACCGCTCACAGAATAGTCATGGAACAAAACCGCCAAGCTTTTCCAGAGCATGCATGACAAGGAAGCCCCTAGTCAAAAAAAAGCAACTGGTTCGAACTGGTTACTTCCGGTCATTCTTGACAGGCCCTCCGTATGACAAAATCCAGAGTCATCTGGTTTTATTTTTATTTTTTTATTATTTATTTTCATTATTATCTATTATTATTTTTTCTATTTTTTTTCTTCTTCCTCCTCCACATGCATTGCAGGTTTATCTACAACCGAAATACCTGCCTGCTGTCTCTGCTGCCCAACACAAACCTCACGCCTATTATCTCTACGGAAATAGACACCCCGCCGGGCCTGTCTGTCATTTCACAAGATCTAGCCTTGGGGCTTTGGTACTAGTAACAAAGGGGACGTACGTATGTTTCTAAACAAACGTGATATTACAGCAACAATTTATGCAGCATTACGCGAGGCAGCAGCTCCTTTATATCGTCATCATGTTTTTTCTAATGTCCGATTCAGGTTAAGCCCTGTTGTCCCAGCAGCAGCCAAGCTACCCTGCCAGTCCTAGCTACGGATAGGCATACTGACAGGAAATAGATACGCAAGTACGTATGCGTTGATGCTTGCAACTTGGTGCACATGAGCTTGCGTGCATCCGGGATGGACAGGCCAATACTACAATCGTAGGATTGGAGATGGCAAAATCTTGCGACTACTATTTGGAGCTAAAAATGTAGGGTAAGCATTTCTCTTCCCCATGTGCCGCTTGTTCATCACTGAACCTCCTTTTCGTGCTAGCTACCTCTATATTTCCTCGCTCCTATACCGGCTCTACGTTCTCATCTCGCCATACCTTTGCCTCTCTCTTTGTCCCTTCATCCCCCAGTCCTATCGTACGTCGATTTCTCTTCTCTTTCGCTTTCTATTTCGTGTTTTTTATTTGTCTATTTTCTTCTTGCTTGTCCGTTATGGTCTCCAAACACCCCACCGATGCGCCTGGCGATACAGTCTGCATCGCAGCTGGTTCTCCAGCAATGACTACTACACCTGAGGCTCCCGAAGGCGACATCGTGCCTCCCACTGAGCCTTCTTCTGACTCTCCCCTCGCAAAATCTACACCCGCTCGCACACGCGCCGAGACTATCATTATCATGCTTGCCCTCTGTTCTTCTCTCTTCCTAGTCGCCCTCGATTCCACCATCATCACAACCGCTGTTCCTACAATTGCTGCCGACTTCAACTCATCCCTAGGCTACACCTGGATTGGAAGTGCTTTTATGCTATCCAATGCGGCTTTGGTACCAATCTGGGGAAAGGTTTCCGATATTTGGGGCCGCAAGCCTATGCTACTCATCGCCACCGCCATCTTCTTTCTCGGCTCGCTGCTCTGTGCCGTCTCGCAGAGCATGGCTATGCTGATTGCTTCTCGTGCTATCCAGGGTGGCGGCGGCGGTGGAATTCTCTCGCTGGTCAACATCTGCATCAGTGACCTTTTCTCACTGCGCCAGCGCAGCTTCTACTTTGGAATGATTGGTCTAGTCTGGGCTGTTGCTGCGGCTTCCGGGCCGCTTCTCGGCGGTGTTTTCACCACAGAGATTGGCTGGCGCTGGTGCTTTTATATTAACTTGCCCGTCTGTGGCGTTGGCATTGTCGTCCTGTTTTTCTTTCTCAAGCTCCACAATCCACGCACGTCTATGCGCGAGGGTCTCGCTGCTGTCGATTGGATGGGCAGCATGATGGTCATTGGCGGCACAACCATGATCTTACTAGCTCTTGAATTCGGCGGCATCACCTTTCCGTGGGACTCGCCCACCGTGCTTTGTCTGATCATCTTTGGCAGTGTCATGATTGGCTTGTTTGCCGTCATCGAGTGGAAGATCGCCAAGTACCCCGTTATACCCTTGCGCATTTTCAAAGCCACGGCCAACCAAGCTGCTCTATCCATAGCTTTTTTCCAGTCTTTTGTTTTCCAATCTGGAGCTTACTGGCTACCGCTGTATTTCCAGGGTGCCAAGGCCCATACCTCACTTCAGTCTGGCTACTATCTTCTACCCTTCATCGTGTCTCTGGCCATCTTTTCCACACTCGCCGGCCTGTTCATTAAAAAGACCGGCCAGTACAAAGTGGTTATCATTGCCGGTATGGCCACCATGACTCTTGGCTTCGGGCTCTTTATCGACCTTGACAAAAATACGTCTCTCGCCAAGATTATTATATACCAGCTTATAGCAGGCATCGGCGTCGGCCCCAACTTCCAGGCTCCACTCCTTGCACTCCAAACTAACGTTGCCCCCCGCGATATTGCCTCGGGTACTGCTACGTTTAGCTTTTTTCGTCAAATTGCTGCTGCTATCTCTATTGTTGTTGGAGGCGCCATCTTCAATAACGAGATGGATACCCACTACAAGAGTCTTGAGCCCGCCCTTGGGGTCAGCCTTGCAGACCGCTTCAGTGGCCACAACGCCGCTACCAGCGTAACTATGGTCCGCAATCTGCCCCAGGCCCAAAAAGTGCTGGTTGAAGCGATCTATGCGGCATCTATAAGCAAAATGTACATCATGTTTACTGTTTTTGGCTTTGTTGGAACATTAGCTGCGCTATTCATCCAGCAAAAGACGCTTAGTAGAGAACATGTTGAGCACAAGACTGGCTTAAAGAGTATGCAGTCCGAGCACAACAGAAGCTCGAACAGTGATGAAGAAGCAACGCCGCAGGCCGAAAAAGCGCAAGTCTCCGCCTAAATCATACGGAACAAAACGTAGGTCCTGTCATCATCTTCGGATTGTTGTATTTAAGTCTTTTTCTTTGGGGGGGAAGGTTTGAGATCATCGCAAAAGCATAGCTGGTGGATATACCCTTTTTGGTTTTTTTCGGTGTTCTTGATTTTTGAATTGTTGCGCACACATTTTTACACATATTTCTATATCTTTTGGTCTTCTTACGACGGTCCTAACCAAATAAAACAAAGTAGTAATACTCAAAGTAATACACAATTCCTTCTGATGGTGATTCCTGTTTCAATATAAAGCTTCTTATATCCAATAAGTGGCACTAATTCCGGGATGACAAGTCAATGTAACGACTCAACCCCAAGTGCCCACCGCCAACATAAAATAAAGATGCTTGTATAACACAAAATCGAAGAGCCATTGATCAATAGGAATCATTACTGTCAGTATCTGCTTATCTTCTGTAGCATGACTTCAAGCCTTCGTAGATTAATACAAAGAACACATGTACCATTACGTTGCTGTATACTATATCTAAGTGCTAAACACGGATGTTGAGCTGTTTACAATAAACAGCTAGTATTGTAAATCTTGACATACTAGTGAAGTATATAGCAAGCAAGCCTATTAGCTTACATGTGAGCAACCATCACACTACGAAATTACCCCTCGGTAGCTTGGCTACAAGATTTCGGCAGAGCCCTACACTTTTCACAAGCGATAGGCTGTAAGTCACAAGGAAAGAAGATTTGAAAAATATATGGTCCCAGAGTCGCATGAGAAGGCCAGACAACCATGGCATGGCCGAAGGCGTAGTCATATATCTTAACCGTTGAATAAACTTACGTGATAATCACTCATCGCTTTGAAGGATACACAAGATCCAGTCCTATTTAAACACTACATAGAAATGTCATACAGAGATAGGTTATCTAAATAAGCAAGTTACCAAAAAGAAGACATACAACACTGGGGATTCCCACGTGGTCACCCACCGTAGTACTGATCCAGCGCTTCGTAGGTTAACTAAGGGAGAGCGGACGGGATCCCGTGCTTTCTACAAGCTGTGGTCGTATGTAGCAGGTTTGCAGTCTGTAAACCTTATCAAGATAAGGTCTGTGTCTAGGCCATAAAAAAGAACGGCGAGCAGATCGCCATTGTAGATAGACATCTATGTCTCCGATACGGGGAATCGAACCCCGGCCTTCTCGGTGAGAGCGAGATATCCTAGCCCCTAGACCATATCGGATTTCTTATTGTCCGGTAACCTGAGGCAGTACGCACTATTATAAATCTTCAAAAAAAAAAAAGGACGGCGGCTGTCATGCTCACTCGCAAGACAGCGGCCACGAGAAAGGCAAAAGGATATACTACGAGTCTTCAGCTTCTCACACCGTCTGGTATTGTCTCGTCCTCTACGGGGGTTTTCCGGGCTACACTGGACTCCGCCTGTCTTATTTTCGACATCTTCATGACTTTAGGAAGCGTGGGAGGTTTTTCAGGGAACGAAGGTTTATGGGGAAGTTGGGTTAGCCCCACTTCTAGACGTAGGGTGTATCTGAGGGTTTGCTTTTTTTTTGCATATGACAACTACAGAAGGAAGTCGAGTAACAAGTTTGCTTGGAAGCATACGTGCTTCTCTCTCCTGAAGTCTGTAGTCAGCTTTGCAGAGGATCAATTCTGTCTAGTAATCAATCTGGCGTCATTTGATCTCAATGATTCCAGTAGACGATAAATAAATCCAAATCCAAGGTGCCACAGGCCAAAAGCACCAGGTAACCTACCCTCGGGCAACGTCTGGCGGAAAAGTCTCCTGGCTGCAATACCGGACCCCTAAAGGCCATAGGACTTCCCTGAAGTAGACGCACACCTATCGGAGAACGACATCTTCTTGGCCACTTCCGTCCAAACTATGCGGTCATATTGCTATGGGAAACCAGTAGGCAAACGTTGAATGATACAAAGATGAAAGTGAAAAACAAAGCCATAGCGATTAATGAACTTGTTCAAAGCCAACAGCGTAGAGGCGAGTAGCGTGCCTTCTTAAGGGCCTGCATGCACTTTTCTTAGCTAATATAACATCATATCGAGCAACAAATACATTAAGTGAGCAAGCTCCTACAAGCAAACGTATACATGAAATTAAACTTTAGATTAAAACAAGCATAACCCTAACCAGCATTTATTAACCCCAGTCATGCTCCAAAAACGTCACTATCTGGCTGGTCCACTAAAGCCCAGGAGCAAAGCTCCAGCAAAGCACCGCCTGCCTCACCTCTCTGCCTTGCTTTCTCCTCCAAAACCTCCATCAACTTGTTACAACCAAATTGTTCACGCGACTCGGCCTCCACTACTGCCGTCTTGAGCACAGCTAAACACCTAGTCTATATACCC
This sequence comes from Ceratocystis destructans, assembly GCA_038407095.1. Lineage (NCBI taxonomy): Eukaryota > Fungi > Ascomycota > Sordariomycetes > Microascales > Ceratocystidaceae > Ceratocystis > Ceratocystis destructans. The sequence goes on from JAXASZ010000640.1 coordinate 100,917, forward strand.
AACTTGCGGCCGAAATTTTCCATCGATTCTTCTTTTTTAAGCACCGCTACATTATTGATCGATTGATTGAGCAATACACGATTATAACCTAAAAGATGCCCTGTGCCCAAGTGCATGCGCCTATCTTCGCCAGCTAAACCTCTCCTCTGAAGATCTCCAAGCGGGCCTCCTCAATTTCCCATATTCGGGTCGCCCAATTTGGCCAAGTCTTGGCTCAGATTTTGCTGTATTTCTATTGTTGACAAGTTCCGCCCACCCCTCCGGACTCGTTAAATCCAAAACCCCCCCGAAAAGATTTAGCCCTCTCTCCAATAATAACTACTATACTCTCTTTGTTGATTGATACTCCCGCTGCTGGCCTGCCATGGATCGAGGCTCAGCAAACGGAAGTGTTAACCGCGCCCAGCGGTTCGAAGATGAAAAGCGCCGCATCATTGAGAGCTGCTTCTCACGGAAAGATGCCGACGGTACCTGTATGCCTACACGCCTACCTACCTACCTTATAGACCTCTCGCCTTACTCATGCTCTTCCCCATTCACCCAATATTATATTTTTTGTCGACACAGTTGATGTTTTCGCTCCTCGGCATCTAGCCTTGTAGGGCTACTCTTCACTAAAACCGGCTGCCCCTCTTTGTACTTGATCTCGTACTATCCTCCCGCCTCTGATACTCTGCTAACCCCGCCCATCTTCAATCTCTAGTACAAGAAACATACATTACACATCTTCGCATCACCGAGTTTTCAAATTATCCCTCCTCGCCTCCCCCGCCCCAGTCTCGAACTCCCGAAACCCAAAAACCCCGTGTCATTATTGTTGCTGTGCGCAGGTCCGGTCGGGTCTGCATGCACAAGTCCAAGGAGAATTCTAATGGCTCTTTCTCCATCGGCAAAACTTGGAATTTCGACGACATTAGCCATATACAAAGTTACAGTGGTCCAAATGCCGAACCTACGCAGAAGCTATGGGCTGGAGATACCGGATTCTTGATCACTATCCAAAAACCTTACTACTGGCAAGCACAGACTGATAAGGAAAAGAAATTCTTTATTGCCAGTTTAGTCAAGATATATGGAAAATACACTGGCGGGCGTACTCCTGAACTGTCTGGCTTTGACTCAAGGGAGTTGGATATGATTCTAGGAACTGGTCGACGTACAGGAACCTCACCAGGACCACAACGCCCCCCATCAGCCCCTCGCGGCAATCCCTCCCTCCCATCAGGCCATTCCCAAGAGCAAATGCCGCCGCCAGTGACAAACAACTACGGCCGTCCCTCTATGGATAGAGGCATAGTCGGGCCAAAGCCACCCATAACTCCGGTTGGATCGGCTCCTGGCTCAGCAGCTTCCTCTCCATTTGTGCCTCCGCCACCGCGACTTTCGACAGGCCCGGTGCGCAACTCCCAAAATAATTTGGCCAACTCACCTAGCGGTAGCATAGATTCCAGCAGAGCGCCTTTCAACACCCCGTCTAATATGCGGCGTTTAACTCCCACAACTCAGAACCAGGACTCTCCTGTCATACCTCGAAACGAAGACAGTTCTAACTTCCGCCCCCGGTCTCGCGGACGAGCCAGCCAAAACTCCGGCGGAGGTGCTTATGTGATGGACCATAGCCCGAGCCACAATGGCAATGCGGTTGCTGCTGCCGCTGCTGCTGTGGGGGCTGCTATTGGGGCTGGTGCTGGAGCTACTTCCTCCGCCGCTACTATGGGCACCTCTTCTTCGTCTTCAAACATGCGCCACTTTCAGGATAACTCGCCCGAGCCGCTCAAGTCATCTGCGGTTGAAGCTCCACCTCCAGAAAGAAAACGACCGCCTCTGGATTCCAGCTGGCCAAATGTAGTCGAAAACGATCTTGTACCGGCACCTTTAATGAGCCCCAAACAGCGAGACCCGGTACCACCCCCACGAAACATGGATCGCATGTCAACTCGCAACACATCTGCTGGTTACAGATCAGAGACTGGTTCGATAGGTGACCGTCAGCAAAATGACTCCATTGACTCGACCCTTACCAGCTCTCATCGTGGCCCGCCTAGTACTATGGCATCACCTGCTCCTTCAACATCCTCACAACCTTCCAAGCCGCCTCTTGCAGCCACAGCTCCAGAACTAGAAACTACTCCCAATGAGGATCCCGAGGCTGTGAATAAACCCGGCTTGGGCCCTATGATCAAGTCCAAACGTCTTGATGATGGTGCGTCTTCACCAGCATCAGATACGGAGGATAAACCTGGTCTGAAATCCATGATCAAGGCCAAATCTAAGCCGGACCTTGCTGGATCCCTATGGAAGGCTGCTGCTGCTGCAGGCGCTTTCAAACCTCGCCCTGGTGGTGCTGGCGAGCGTTTGCGCCAGGCCGCTTTGAAGTCAATAGAAGGTCCTGACGGCATCAATGCTGTTGTACCTGCACCTCCGCGGCCAGACCCGCCAAAGATTGAGTTGGAACCCGAAACGCCCCCAGTTCCTGCTCATCCCAGCGTCTCAGTGACACCTCCCGATGCCACAACTACTGTTCCTGCCAAGGCCGCTGAAGAAGCGCCCCCTCCAGTGCCAAAGAAGGATGAGCAACCGCTTAAAGAAGAAAGCAAGCGATCCATTATGGTTGGGAATGACGCTAAGCTCCTTACCTCAATGGGCATTGATCCATCTGTGCTAGATGACACCCGCAGTGCAGACTTTAGCAAATGGCTGGACTATGTTGGTTTCATTCCCGGCCAAAATATGCGTTCCAGCGGTTGGGATGCCATGAAGATGATTGAGCGTGAAATCGACAAAGCCCAGGCTGGAGGATGGCTTTCCCGCATTCGCGAAGAGGACGAACGCATCAGCGATGTTCGCCAGGGAATTGATCTAGTTATTTCAGAATGTGACGAATTGGAAAATCTCCTAACGCTTTACAGCGTCGAACTTGGTGTAAGTTTCTGGCCATATGAGCTTATACTAGTAATTTTACACTTCCCATTGCTAATAATCTTACTAGACAATTTCCGACGATATTGCCTACATTGAGAACCAGTCTCAAGGTCTGCAAGTTCAGGCTGCCAATCAGAAGGCCCTGAAGAAAGAACTCGAGTTGATTCTAGACACATGTAGCATCAGCAGCCGTCACCTAGACGTTCTCAAGGTTGAAAACTTTGATGCCCGTGGCCTAAAGAGTATTGAAGATGCCCTAGTCATCCTATATAAGGCCATGGTGCGTATTGATTCCAGCGTCCACAAATACGAGCCCTCCAAAGGCGAGGAAATCAGCAGTGCCAAAAAAAATGCTATGAACTATCCTATTCAAGGCAACACGCTTAACAGTAGCTACGGCCAGATGCGCATTGTTCAAGAGAAGAAAGAATACTATCTTCAAGAGAGTGTGGCTATTATGCGCCGCTATGTTGGTTGGATGGCTATTGAGTACGAAGCAGCTTTTGCTGAAACGCACAAAGCCCTCGACAAAGCTCTTGCGCGAAAGACAGACAGGGAACTGTACCAAACTCACCGTAGCTATCTCTGGGGCTATTGCGCTTTGAACCTCTATGCCCGCGATGTGCATATAGAGCAGTGGAATGAGCTGATTCAGAATTATCAGGCCCGGAGCCACGAATTATTCCGGGCCGAATTTACAAGCGTCATTGACTCACACAAGAGCAATGCTCGCAAGACTTTGATGAACGACGACGAAATTCTGTTTACCACACAGCCCGAGAAGCACCATGATAACATTGCAGCCACTGCACGCAAGCTAACAGTCAAAAGAAGCCAAACTTTGGCACGAACCTTCCGTTCTGACGCCAGTAAGGCGCCGCCGATGCCCAAAGCGAACACAGATAGCCGAGATCATCCTTTTGAAATATTCCGCACCGTTCTATATGACTTTGTTCCCCTGATTGAGATGGAGCAGAACTTCTTCATCGACTTTTTCCATGCCACCATCATGGAGACCGCGGACTTCAACGAATTTATCGCGAGTCGGTCGTCCAACAATGTGCCACCTGAGGGCAAGTGGTCTGCTAGTCGACGGATGGAGCCAGACCGAGAACTAGGAAGAAAAGTGACAAAGTCCATGGAGGCTATATTCTCATTCTTAGAAAAGGGTTTGCAGCGTATGATTGAATGGGTCCTCTCTACAAATCCGCTACAGGGTGTGGGTGTCCTTGCTGCTATCGAGCAGAAGATGGAGTTGTTAAGTGGATCTAACCAGGACTATCTTAACATCTTACTCCAGAAGCTCCATGGCGGCCTAGAGGGTCGCTTTGAAAAGTTTGTCGACGAGCAAATCCGAGCTATTGAAGAGACCAAGGTCAAGTTCGCCAAGAAACGGCGAGGTGTTATTCACTTTTTCAAGGTGTTCCCTCCCTTCTTCACAGCGGTTGAAAACATTCTTTCTGTCTTCTACCCTCAGACACGCATTCGTGACACCATTAACCGTGAGTATGGGCGCATCCTTCGTGCTATGTTTGACGCACTTCGGGTGATCGCTCGAGAAAACAAAGGCGTTGGCGTGTCCAATAACACAGCAGACCCTGAAGACAAGGAAGCGCTTAACTATCATATCTTACTCATCGAGAACTTCGACTACTTTATTGAGGAGATTGGCGAATCCAGCATCGACATTATTGAGGACAAGAAACGCGAGGCTTCGGGCGAGTACGCCAAGCATTTAGATCTGTACCTCAATGCTGTCATGCGCCGACCCCTGGGCAAGCTGCTTGACTACCTAGAGAATGTCGAAGCTCAGCTCCAAGCGCTCAAGGCAGCAGAGAAGATTGCTTTGCAACCATCCAATTCCAAGGCAGTATTCAACAAGATCCTGAGCTCCTATGATTCCAAAGAAGTCCGCAAGGGCATTGAGCTGCTGCGCAAGCGAGTGGAAAAGCACTTTGGCGAAAGCGAGGAAAAAGAAGCGTACAGTGGCTCGCGTGAACTGGTCGAAAAGGTCACAGGGGAATGCGAAAAGTTCTACGGAAAGGTTGAACTGCGCATTGCAAGCATCACGTCCGAGGTATACGGTGGCGATGTTCTGTTTGAATGGCCACGGTCAGATGTCAAGAATGCGTTCTCTGGTCGGTATTAGAGTCCATCTGGAAGGGGGAACCACGGAGCAAAGCGGGAAGAATATCGGAACAAGTAAGAGTGAGAGGAAGAGACAAGAGGGTCTAGGTTTTTATTTTTTGGCCTGGATGAATAGCGTGTTCAAATGTTTTTACGAGTTTCCTTGTTTGCTTGCCATCTGGCGAATTGTATCTTGTTCATGCCTGGTTGGGTGCATATTCTAGGGAAGTGTGAGTTGGGCGTGTGTAGTCACGTGACTTGGCGATATTGAAAATAGCGGGGGTTATGTCTATAACGCGGGTCCACAGCCAGCCCAACAGTAACGCCCAATGTCCGCTGACATCATGCTTCAATACCTCAGCCGAGCTATTAAGAGACAGCCTTGATGCGGGAGAAACCATAACGTAATGCAAGATCATCACTTCTTCCGTTCCTTTCTTTCTCGTTTACTTGCATATATGGGGTTACAAGATCAAACCTAGATTTCTGTCCTCTCCAGTACTCACTCTGCTCCCTCTTTTCATTCTCATTGCCCGCTTGCTACCAAATACACATTATCCGCATCTTGCCCTAGGAGCTGGGACAGCCCAGGACAATCTAGTCCGGGTCGTACTATTGTCCTAATGACATTACGGTCAACTTCTACGTCAACGCCCATAGCCTCCACCACCCCTGCTCCTATTCCGATATCTTCCTCTCGGATATACGGGCCACCACCGGTGAAAATGGAACAGGCTGTCTTCCCTACACGCCGCAAAGCAATACGCACTTATGGCAAAGACAAAGTTTCTAGTGGTGCACGCACGCTAAAACGCAAGGCAACCATGACACCGGTGGAAGGGCAGAGTACGCTGAAACAAAAAACATTGACGCAATTTGATTGCTTACAGGGTGATTTAAATAATCCTACTGGCACACCACAGGTCACTTTCACAAAAGACGAGCGGAAAGATATCCAGGGCAATATTGTGGAGAAAACAACACCAAGTTCCCGTGTTCGTTGGGATGATGCTGTTGTAGGTGGTGAGGAAGAGAAGCCTGAGGTACCGACTGCTACGATGATTAAACGACAGAAAATGAGGCAGTTTGGAAGCTGCAATATCAAACGTACTATGCAATCTCAAGCTGTTTCTGCTACCTCAAATCAGATCATTGGTTCTTCGCCCGACCCAATCCCAACTTTGAGCGCTAAAACCAAGGCTGCAGGAATGAATAGAGGCAAAGCATACAAGAAGCGGAAGGCTGCATCACCCCCACCATCAGCACCGTCTTCTAGTTTCCACACACAGACACTTACACAATTATGTCCGGGGTCATTCATTGCACTTCCAACTAGTCATGAAATCGGGGATTCAGAGGAGGAGGATGGCGATAGCGACGTTCATAAGGCCATAGGCTCCATGGTGGATGAATCCCCCGAAGAGGTTGGTGACTCTGAGGACAATGACGATGACTTGAACGTGCTCTCAGATGAGCCGGTACATGAGATCGAATCCGATATTGACGATACATCATCTATTCTATCCTCTTTGCCTCGCAGCCCATCATCACCCAGGGCACAAAGTCCCCCGTCAAATCCGGCTACACGCAATGAAGACGTGAACCAAGATGATGCTGTACAAGCTTACTCTAGTGTTCCTCAAACACCAACTAAAAGCGCTCGCATCGAAATCCCATCGTCGCAGCCGTCTCCATTTACGCCTATTACAACCCGCTACAATACAACACTTGATTCACCATCGCTAGTACGGTCACGGTCTGTAAATCCTAGTGCATTCTCCAATTATAAACACCTATTGTCGCAGGCCTCGGCGTTGCCCAAAATTTCTCGGTTTCCATCAACGGCCACAATTCAAGACTCCCTTACCACTGGTACTTCTGAGGGAGAAGCTCAGATCTCCTCATCAAGTCACGCAAGCCTCTCCTCGGTCCATACACATCTTTCCCCTAATTCGCCTTCGCGTACTCATGCTTCTACAAAAAGCCAACTACGGAGCAAGGGTCTGGATATGCACATCACAGAGGCGTCTGCATCAGAATCCGGGTCATTGCCCTGCGCAATAGATAGCCATCGCGGGCAACGAGATATTCTTGAAGACGATATAGAAACACAAGACGGGTCGGGTGGAGAAGAGGATCCTACTGTCATCCCGGACTCGGAAGACGAGAGCATGGCGTTTCTAATAAATAGCCGCACAGCTATTGAGCTACTTGATTCGGAAAGTAACATTGGCAGGACAAGCAAAAACTTGGGAGTGAGTGATGTCAGCTCTCTGTCGTCAGTGCCAAGTGTGTTAGATGAAGTTTTGCCATCCTCTGCATTGCAACCCCCTATACACAAGCCCATATCCTCATCGCCTAGTCCAGTTCTTTCGGTCTCGCCTATCCATCTACCTTCTGAGTCTGAGAGAATAGTTCTTCGGGATAGTGGTGATGAAAGCTCTTTGTCTGATATTACCAGCGGCAGTGAGGGTGACATTACGATAATTCCGCCTTCATCGATGTCACCTAAATTCTCTAGTCTTGAACCTTCTGTCGTTTCTGCTGTGGCTGTGGCCGCAACCCAAACCCAACAGGAACAGCATAAGCAATTCCATGACACCCTTGGGGATTCTTCTCTAGATCAAAAAGGAAGGGGGGAATCTTACGCTTTTGTATCTAAACCTCAGATCCAAACACAAGATGATGTTTATGGCCTTGGGGCTGAAACCCAAGCAATTATGCACATGCTTGCTTCTGATCACCCAGCAATACCAGCCCCTCCACAACACACCATCTTATCCCATTCAGATGAACCCAAGAAGCCCAAGACCCGCAAAAGAGCCATGTTTACTACGTCCTCTCCGGAAATCATGCCCATGCGCTACTACACACCCACGCCCTCACTTTCTCAGGGTGCTGATCAAAACCAAAACCAGCAGTTAGTCTCTATAGTGCATTCTTCTCAATCACAGCATATGCAAGACCATAGCTATATCACCGCAGAAAGCCAACGTGTGGCTCTCCATGTCATTCAGGCTATGGAACATCCCACAAATCGCACCGACATTTTCATCTCTATCCATCCTCAATATGTGGCACAAATTGTCAACGGTACCAAAAATCACGAGTTCCGGAAGTACCAAATACACCATGAAGTAGTGCGCATGTGGATCTATGAGACAAGGCCTAAATGTCAGGTCCGCTACTTGGCATGCATTGGACCTCCAAAGCAGGTCGGTGAGATCAATGATCTCCACGGCTTAGGTAATGTGGAATTCAACAGCGGAGAGGATAAGACAAAGTTTGCATATGAGATTCTACAGGTTTACGAACTCAACAATCCGCAATCTCTTGCTGTACTTAAGGAGAAGGGCTGGCTCGAAACACCACCGCAAAAATATACCTTCATTGCACCCGCTATTGCTGCGCAACTTCTAGCAAATCTTCGGCATAGAATCCAGCCGCAGCCCGAAGGAGATAACGATGGCTGCGAAGTATTTGAACTGCCGTCTATGTCGGTGCCCAGCCGAAAGCAGCCAGATGGCTCAGCACAGAACAACGGAAGTAGCAGCAGCCAACTATCGTCTCTTTCCCTTACTAGCGAAGCTGATGATTTTGGGCTTCGTCAGTCTACATCGGCTCAGGAGCGCTTTAGAACTGCGGGCAAAGTGTCACTTCAGACATCGAATGCCGACTCTAAAGACGCAGGGTCAGAATCACCGACTGATATACATCACTCCGCCTCACTCAAAGCCTATGAATTCAAGAGGCCGGAGCTGCCATTCTGGCGTCGCCCGCCATCCTCTGCTCCCTGTCCCCAGACGACTACAGCCACATCCTGTATCAATGCAGTTGGTTTAGGCATAGGCGCCAACACTGGAATGTCTTTTTCTCAGGCTACAACTGCCAGTCAGTCTTCAACTCCTTCGTCTCCTTTGTTGAATGCTTCGCCTAGAAATAGTAGAGCGGGCCTTAGATCCAGGAGGTCAACCGGAGAAACAAGTGGCGATAGTATGAAAAATATACCCAAAACGGAAAACGGCATCGCAAATAGCACAGCCAGTGACAACAGTGGTCTCAATAGCAACAGCAACAGTAACAGCAACAGTAACAGCAACAGTAACAGCAACAGCAACAGCAACAGCAACAGCAACAGCAACAGCAACAGCAATAGCAGCAGCAATAGCAACAGCAACAGCAACAGCAACAGCAACAGCAACAGCAACAGCAACGCACTCAGTCAAATGCCGCCACCCCCACTCCTTTCTTCTAGTCAGCCCAATTTCAACGATGTCGAAAGTCCTTCTCCGCTGCTAGTCACTACTCCCGTGTCGGGGCCCAAGGTCAACCCAGCCTTGGGCCTTGGGACTGAGCCCAGTCCGGGATCATTGGGACTATCACAGTTATTCCCCGGGGGAGAGTTTGTCTTGCCGCACAGTTTGATAGAGGACCAAGAGCCGCCGCCTGTGATCTCAGATTCGGAAGATGAAGGAATATAGGTTAGCGAGCAGTATCGCAAGTGTATTGCGTGAATCTAACAAATCAACTAGTGTTTCACTTGCCGTATATCGTAATGTTGGTGACTATTATTGTACACTAGGGTTAAGTCTATAACTAATGTTAACCCTAAGTCTTGCCAAACGAGCATTATCCACTCTAGGGGCTCAAACCAGCGTAGCAGGCGCTAGCGCCACTAACAACAGGGGCCTCGAAAGCGTCAGAAACCCTACAGGTCTTGTTTGTCCCAAATGAACGCCACCAGCCACAAATCTTAGGGGAGTTGGCTGTCATTGAAACATTTTTAATTACTGGTTGTCACATGTTGGAGAGAAGCACAAGCACCAGCATAGGGAATAGCGCAGAGCGGACCGGCCCCAGCTATGCTTCTTTAGGCATTTAGGTATCCAAGCTTCTTTGGGAGAGACGCAGAGGAAAAAGAAAGGAGGGGGCAAGAGACCGAGAGTCATTGTTTATATCTTGCACCCTTTTCCGTGAATCATCATTAGGCTATTAAGCCACAAGCACTGAAGTGAAGTGAGGTTCAGACATAAGCAGCTGAATACCCTGTAAATACAGCACTAGATAGCCCGATTATAGCACTCAGAAACCTATCCCACTAAGTCCGTAGTTATAACTAGTAGGGCCAATTAAGCCATAAGGAGGAGCCCTTCTTGGGCCAACTTGCAACTTGCCATTGCGGTTTAGAGTCCCCGCCCCCCCTTCCAATAGAGCCCAACAGGAGAAGGAGGAAAGAACAAGCCAAAAGCAGGCAGGGCAAGAGCCAAACAGCAAAAGAAGCAACTTCCCCCCAAAGCCAAAAGGCTACATTTTAGCCTTGTCACCCAGGAAAGGCAACAAGACGTCAACAACAAGGAAACAAGAGCTTCTCTCAAACAAAGCCTTGCTTCCATTCTCTCGGTTTTAGTTTCTGTCCTTACTTTGGCTTCCTTTTTTTTTTTCTTTTCATCCTCATATTCGTATTTGCGTGCCTCTTTCTTTTCCCTTCCTTCTTCTACTCCGGAGTGAAACTTCTCACAGAACAAACAACACTCGCTTTCAACTTTCTCTCTTCCCCCCTCCTCCGCATCCCTCTAACTTCCTCTCAGCTCTTTTTTTCGCTTCTCTTTTCCTCTTTTTCCTTGGTTTGCTCGTCGCTCTGGATCTAATACAACAATCAACATTGCCCCATCTAGTGAATAAGATCCGCCCTCGAACCCCAATCGACAACAACGACAACAAATACATCAATCACATATACATACATAACAAACGAACGAATCAATAATCCATTAGATCTGCCGGCTCCGGCTACCAACCCGATAGACTGCCGTCGATCCTGCCTTTGTGCGCTCGCTCATACATTGTACATATATACTATTAACATACATATATAAACAAAACTACGCTCCTTTTTTTCCAAAATACACCAAGTCCATCGCATCCGTCTTTGAGCACGTACAACGACGCATTGCAACGCAACGCCTTCTGCCATTCCGCAGCAATAATCACACAAGAAACGAACTTAGCAGTCGCTCTTGCACTCGCACAAACGCCCCTCCCCCCTCCTACTGCTCATGGTGCACCCCACTCCTAGCATACTCCCGTTTGCTTGCCCGCCCTTCTCTGCTGGGCTTCTGTGTCGGTGCACTGCTATTACAGTTGCTACTACTCGACCTTAGGCGTGGAAAATCCAAACTTTGCACAAGTGGCGGCTCTTTGAGAAAAGAGTTGGCCCCTCCGGCTCATGTAGACGATGGTATGATGCTTCTACTTGTTTTTCTTCCCTTTTCCCCCTCTCCTATTTTCTCGTTGTTGGCTTGTCTTTCTCTTTTCTTGTGCTAGCGTTCAGCTTTGGTGGAACGACGGCTATATACTGCTTTTGTCAATATCCAAGTGTAAAGAAAGAGACAGGCAGGCAGACGAATAAGCACACAGATAGAGCAAGCATTAACAGACCTGACTACACTGTTTGCTCTACGCCATCTCGCGTACCTTGTATCTACAATACGCCTCATTGCTTTTGTCTCTACTCACCTATCTGTCGTCATTAACCGCCCCTCTCCCCCTCCCTTTACCTTGACCCCGGCACATGTAACGTTCTGTCCGGCCTACAAGTGACGTGCCGCTGTGGTGCTGCTGTCACATTTCACCTTTCTCTCTCACCGTATCTTGGAAGAGACACCCTTCATACTAACGCTAACACTTTTTTCTTTTACCATGCAGACGTCGTCTCATTTCTATAACGATGTTGGCGGCAACTTCAACCGCCGCGGGCCTCGTGGTCACGGATCCCAATTATCTATATCTGATCCTAGCCACCATGTGACAGAGGCTATATCTACGCTCTATGGTAGTGAAGACGAGGACCCTCCTACCCCCGACGGCCTTCGTCCACTCAGCTTCATGCCGTCAACTTTGGACGAACTGCACCGTAGGAGCCCCCTGGCTATACCCGACAATGACGACTCACGGAAATCTATAATGGAATCAACCTCGCCGTCATCAAAGAAGCCTTCTCGCCTGTCTCCTGGTCTGACAACCTCTACTTCGGCCGGAAATATCATGTCTCCCACGTCGCCTAGCATCTCGCTCAAGGACGTTCGCAATGGTAATAACTTTGACAACGCTAATGATATTGCTCAGGAGCTTAGCAATCTCCAGGCACTGCGAAGGATGTCCATGGATGTCAGCAACTCTTCTGACCCTGATATGCTACCATACAATGGCATGTCTCTTGTCGCCATGCCGTCGATAGCACCCACAGGCGATGACGACGAGGGCGACCCTTCTCGTCTGCTCTGGGTTCCCGCTCGTGTACATCCTGAATTAGCCCCTGGGGAGTTCAAAACCTTTATTGAAGACAGAGTGCGGTCCATCAAGCGGAGATCCAGCGACTCTTCCGCATCTTGCGACACCAATCTAGGCTCCCCTAGTCTTGGCTCTCCAGGCCTTAGCTCCCCCGGAAGCCTGCAACGGAGAAAATCTATGCTTTCCCGACAAGTTGACTCTTCCGCCAGCAGTGTTCACTCACTAGAAGACATCGAGTCTATGCCAAGAGAACGATCCTACAGTGGTTCCATTCCTCTCGATGAGCTTGTTAATGATGCACCAAGTGCCCTTCGCAAACTTTCTATGGAAGCTGAGCCAACAGACGGTGATCCCGATGACAAACCGGTACTTATCAAAGGACCTGGCCGAAAAGGCCTTCAAAGATCGACCCGCACGCAATATCGTAAAGGAGGCTCAGTTAGAGGCGATAGATCAGGTCTATCAAAACGTATTGCTGCTGCGAGACAATATGACGAGTCTGGCCACCCCATCCACTCTGAAGACGTGCCCTCGATGCCAAATATTACCCGGTCCTCTACCGAGCCGATTCTTGCACCAGACAACTTCTCTAGACCTAATCGCTCCCTCCGCCGTCAGCCCAACATCAACGAAGATTTAATTGGACCTAATGATACTATTCAGGAGGAGGAAGATGCGTCATTGCCAGCGGATCAGGAAGTTCCATCTTCCAGATCTCCGTCAGCTTTGAGTTCTTCTCATCCACCAGTTCCTCAGATTGTTGCTACGTTTGCCGATGACAACCAAAGTGTTGAGCCTGTTGAATCTATGGCACCAAAGATGTCGAAGGAGCAACCACATCATCCACAGCAACAACAGCAACTACATCACTCCCAGAAACAACAACAAAATATCCCAACATCTCAACCGTCAGTTTCACCACCTGCTAAAGAACCAAAATCAAGCAAGTGGGCTTCGTTTAGAACCCCTCAGTCATGGCAGCCCCATCAAAAAATACAGCCTCAAAGACCTTCCCCGCGGGACGATCAGCAGCAGCAGCAGCAGCAGCAGCAGCAACAGCAGCAGCAACAGCAGCAGCAACAGCAACAGCAGCAGCAACAGCAGCAGCAGCAGCAACAGCAGTCCCAGCCACCACACACCCCAAAACAAGCACTCCGGTCCCCTGGGCATTCTACTGGGATACCTGCTAACAAGTCTGCAAATTCGGGCATTGTTCCAACACCAACTTTTGAAGAGCAACGCAAACCCGAAAAGCTAGATAAAAAGTCCAAGAAAGACAAGGACGATGATACTGCAAGCATGTCCTCAACCCGATCGGCGGGGTGGAAGTGGTTCAAGTCTGGTAGTGACGAGAAGGAAAAGAAAAAGAAGGATGAGGAGTCAAAAAGGCACAGGTATAAGCAAAGCGGAAGCGAAAAGTCCCATGACAATGTACGACTCGATGTTATTCAAACTTCAATCGATGGCGGTCACAGCCGTAGCAACAGCCGCGAAAGCGCTGTGCTAGATCGTGATAACCCCGAGAACAAACCGCTTGAGGACAAAAAGCATTACCGCGTCAAGTCAGATACCAAGAAGGATGGTATTTTTTCGTCTATCTTCGGCGGCAGCAAAAAGAAGGGCGATCGCGAGAGTGGTAGCAACAAAAAGGGGCATCATCTCAAGGTTTCAGAAGAGATCATCTTCAAGCCTCTAAAACCCGACGTTGACTACCCATGGACGCGATTCCCGCTTATTGAAGAACGTGCGATATACCGCATGGCTCACATTAAGTTGGCACACCCACGACGGCCACTTCATAGTCAGGTCCTACTTAGCAACTTTATGTACAATTACCTTGCCATTGTCCAGGCAATGAACCCGACTATGCAAGTGCCACTCTCGCCACAGCAAAGACGACTAGAAGAGGAACGACGACGCAAGGAACAGGAGCAGCAGTACTTGGCGGAACAACAGATGCGAGAGCAGGAGCAGCAGCAACAGCATTCCCATCCAGACGAGCAGGATATCAACGGGTATCCGTATGATTATGACCAGGTGAGTGTAGTGAAGGATGAAAGTTGAAACACATGAACATTCGGATGGAAGAGGATAGAAGGGTGCTAACTGATGTGAAAGCATGCGGAGAACGAGTATATTGATGATGCTGCGGCAGAATATGTAAATGATGGCTATGAATATGATCACGGAGACCAACGTGATCAACGGCAACAGAAACCTCAACATAATAATCAACAGCAGCAGCAGCAGCACCAGAAACAAGCAGATAGCGGCGGCGGCAACCGGTATTACAACCAAAAGGACTACTATCATAACCAACAACAACAACAACAAGACTGGCAAGACCAGCGAGGCAACGGCGATTATCACCAGAATGGAGGAAAGGGCCAACAAGGTCAGATGTGGTGAAATCAGGAGCGAGGCTTTTTGTGTGTTGGGTCTAATGAAGCGGAGCTAGCAGCAGCATTATGTGGATGAAGGGGAGAGCCAACCAAAGCTCAACTATTCTAGGGTTCCTGGCTATGCTTTTTTTTTTTTTTTTCGCTTTGTCTTGCTCTTTCCAGCGGTTAGTGATAGCAAGAACAGGGGAACAAAGGCAGTATTATTGCCTTTGTCTATACGTGCTCGTGAGCATGAGTGTGTCCTTTTTGTGTACTATTCTAGCATTCATTTTATTTTATTGTCTTTTTTTTTGTCTTTTCTTTTCAGGAGGACAAGCAGGGCAAGCAAGCCAATGCTCAATTCAGATGAGAAAATGAAGATGCCGCTGGAATCGGTTAGAATAGAGATAAGAGGGGAGGGATGTGCAATGGAGCTTTGGGTATTCCTATTTGTTTGTAGCTCTCCGTAGCTCTCCGTCCGTTTGGCCATCTGTCCACACGTTTGTCGTTTTCCAACTTGTTGGCAGACCAGAGGCTCGCGATATCCGCTTTTGTTGTCTGAGTTTCAGGGGCAGCACCACGATAACCCATTTTTGCGTTAGCCGAAGGCGCAAGATTATAGGGCTGAGTTTCAGAGGCTGTGCGCTGTGAGGGCGAGTGACATAGTGAGCTTCAGGCCTACAGATAAGCCACCGCAGTAACTCCCTTCCCACCCCACCTGTTTGCCTAATAACTATTGGACTGTCACTGGCCTAGCTGGCATTTTATTTTCTTTTATTTTCTTTTTTTTTGTATGACAAGGCAAGGCTTTGCCTGTCCTTTACTTGACTCTTCTTTTTCTTCCCTCCCATTACAATTCTAGCCGCTGTAGCTGTTCATTTTTCCCAAGCTTTTCTTCTACCACCTCTGAGCTACCAGCTGAACCCTAGTCTTGCATCTTGATTCTTACGGGTTTTGTGCTTTCTTCCTCTTTCTTCTCTCCTCCTTCCCTTCGCCTTGCCTCCATAAAGCCAACAAAATCAAAGCCAATCGGACCACCCACACACACGACCGATATCTTTGTCCTGCTCTTTTTTATCTAATTAGACATCCTCATTTGCACCGACTCAACATTTCCATCTCGACAATTGACTGGCCTTTATTGATTTCAGTGTCGCGGATACTGTTCACAACCTCCCCACACCCTCTTTCTTGTCGTCTCGTGTCCCTCGAAGATATACCCCCTCCATCTTCTTTGTGTGGTTGTCTTGCTTGAACACTAAAGCATGGCCGTGAGTTTCCTTTCTCTTCTCCCTTTTTGGCGGATCTTGTGTAGGGAAGGATAGTCGGTTGAGCGATAGAGCTATGGCGAGCGAGCAAAGGCGCATGTCATGGTCTGGTTCTTGTCAGTGCGGTCGTGAAAGGGACAGAACACATCAGAAGGACAAAACACAGCTGCTGCCTTTTGTTGATATCTGGCGTGCAGTTTGGCCGTTGCGTATAGCAACAACTATGGCCTTCAAAATGCGCTGCGCTGTTCTGCTCCGTCCTGCGACAGTGAGTACAACGTGCAAGGGCGTCTGGTCGCCTTGTTTCGTCTTTGGGCCGTCTCGCCCACTGCGCAGCTATGCTACCACACCTGTCTTCGCTCGCTTTACCAGATTGCTTTGTCAAGGCCATTCAATATCGTCGGTGTGCAGCACAGCACATTAACTTGTCGCGCCTATGTTCAAGTAGCACAAGAAAGCTCATCCCTCAACTCTCGCTTCAAGGCTGGAGTTGACGATGAACAAGAACAAGTCAATGGCCGACCGTCTGTCATCTTGCTTGACCCAATTATCCCCTCGAGATACCCTAGAAACACGAATATGCCTTGCCTTTTTCTTTCTACATGCCACCTCTCCCTTTCCCCCACCCCCCCTTCAAGAATTGAAAAGTTGCAAGTCTAGAAAAGTCCGGGCAATGCTCTATCCTGTCTAGGCTTTCCCATCTTCGAGAATTGCCCTTCTATACCTACTAGCACGTTCATAGCTAACCAGTTTCTCTCCTACTACAGTCGCGCTCGTACAGCAACTCTGGGTACATCCCCAATGGCACACCTACCCCCCAGGGTTCTTTGCCGCCGGGTGCTGCTCCCCTCCTCCCAAACCAGGGCCGCGTGATCCATACTGGCCCCTTTAGAATTCTGTGCATCGCCGATGTGCGCGGTATGTTTATGCCCGCCGTTTATGGTCCCAACCCCAATCCGATTTGATACCAGGCTCTGACTTGTCCCTCTTTTGGCTTTAGGCGACCTACGCTCGCTCAACGAACTAGCTAAACAGGCTCGTGCCGACCACATTATCCACACTGGTGACTTTGGCTTCTACGATGATACTTCGCTTGATAGAATTGCCGAAAAGTACGTGATGTATCTCAGTGCGCCTTTTGTCGTTTTTCTCTTCTTTCTGTTCTTTCTTTTCCTTCTCTTTGCAAATCCCCTGTTACTAACCCGCTTCTCTCATCTGCTCTTTTTAGAACCCTCAAGCACGTTGCACAGTATTCCCCTCTCATCACTGATGCTATAAAGAAGAACATTCAGAGCGGTGGCCCTGGATCCGTCAAGAGTCGCTACAAGCCCGAACAACTGCCTCTCTCTGAACTGCCGGGTCTTATTTCTGGAGAGTTCAAGTTAGACGTCCCCGTTTACACTGTTTGGGGTGCTTGTGAAGATGTTCGTGTACTGGAGAAGTTCCGCTCTGGCGAATACAAGGTGCCGAATCTACACATAATTGATGAGGCCCAGTCGAGACTGTTGGAGATTGGCGGCGTCAAGCTCCGCTTACTGGGCCTGGGTGGCGCTGTCGTCATGCACAAGCTCTTCGATAATGGGGAGGGCCGCACAACCATTGCCGGCGGCCAGGGCACCATGTGGACTACGCTGTTGCAAATGGGCGAGTTGATCGACACTGCTCATCGTGTCTATGACCCTACTGAGACCCGGGTCTTCGTGACGCATGCTTCCCCCGCACGTGAGGGTATTCTTAACCAGCTCTCTGTCACCCTCAAAGCCGATTTCTCCATCTCTGCCGGCCTGCACTTCCGCTACGGCTCTTCCTACAACGAATTCAGCGTCAATCCAACCCTCGACCACTACCGTGGGAAGCTTGCTGCGTCCAAGGCCTCATTCAATGATGTCTGGGAGACCGTCAAGGGCGAAGTTGAACCTGCTATCCAGCAAAATGAAGCCCAGCAGAACCTATTGCGCAATGCCCTTTCAATTGTCGAGAAAATGCCTTCGACCGCAGCTGGAGGCAACCCCTTTGGTGGCCAGTCCGGGGCATCGTCTGCTCTGGGCCAGGTCGACGAGAGTGCCTTCAAGAATATGTGGAACTTCAATCTTGCAGATGCTGCCTTTGGCTGGCTAGTACTTGAGATTCAAGAAGGCCGCATTGGTACAGAAATGAAAGCACAGGGATTTAACTTTTCCCATCGTGGAGCAAAGAAGAATCTGGCTGCTGCTGCTGCTGCCGCCGTCCCGCCTAATGGTTCTTCCGCCGCTCCTGTCCCCAGTCCCAGCCCAGCTCTCCCCTCCAAGACCTCTACTCCCATCCCCGCTGCAGT
This sequence comes from Ceratocystis destructans, assembly GCA_038407095.1. Classification (NCBI taxonomy): domain Eukaryota; kingdom Fungi; phylum Ascomycota; class Sordariomycetes; order Microascales; family Ceratocystidaceae; genus Ceratocystis; species Ceratocystis destructans. The sequence goes on from JAXASZ010000640.1 coordinate 119,219, forward strand.
TCCCCTACCAATTCCAGCGCCGTCTACCGCATCTGAAGGCAAGCCAGCTACACCGCAACCCGAACGCGCAAAAAGCGGCAAGGACTCGGACCGGCCTCCTCCTTCGTACACACCCGTTACAGAGAGCTCTTCTCCTGCGCCCAAAATATATGCTCAGGATATAATCGGCCTTTTCATAATGAACGTAAACAGCGATGAGCAAGTGCTCGAACTTCTTGCACCCGAGGACCACGCCAAGGTGATCAAAATTGAAAAATGGGGAAACTCCAACAAAGTCGCGCAATTCAAGACCCTTGAGGACCGTGATGGTGCCATGGCGCGCCTATCAGATGACTACAAGAGCCGCACGGCCGAGGACCGCTCCCGCCCGCTAGTCAAGATCTTCCAGCACCGTGAGTCCGCCAACCCCAAATCCTATAATAGCCGCGGCGGTGCGGGCACCTGGGGCAGCAGCCGTAACAGCACGGGCCCTAATGGCCGCGAAAGTGGATACCGATCGGCTGGCGGCGCCGGAGCTAGTGATTCCGAGTCAAACACTCGCCGGTCAGGGGGGCCACGTGGTGGTGCACGAAGCGGTCGAGGTGGCGGTGGCGAGAGAGGCCATCGCGGTGGACGCCGTGGAGGCGGTGGCGGGATTAAGGAAGGTGGTGGTACATCATCGCCTGCACCCAATGAATCGTGAGACAGCAAGAATATCATCAATCAGTGGGAGTATTATGGATGAGGCGAGGTGTAGTGTGACGCGTGGATACATGAAATGTGAAAGAGGAGATGGAGGAGGCTTCTTCGTGGTGGTCTCTTTTTTTTATCTATTAATTTTTTTCTTGCCTTTTATCTTTGCTGAATTCCCCTTGTTTGCTTTCTTCCAGTCTTGCGTTGTCCATTCATGATTTCCACGTTTTTGTTCATGTCTCACCATGTTTTATTCAGACTTCTCGTTTTCTTTGGTCCCTATTCTCGTACAACCCGCCCAGTCAAGCATGTCTCTTGTCCTCGTCATGATATCTTCTGCTTTCTACTACTGTCCATCCACCAAAGGCATGGCCGATAATTCCCAACTGCTTCCTCACCAAGATAATGTACACAGGTCTCATCTCAAACCCATCCCTCTCGTTCCTCTTCCCATCCCCCCGCTCTTGTACCACCAAACATGATGCAAACATAATACAAAACCTTTGCCTCAAGCCATGCCATGGCTGTAGCCGGAGACGTTTATTGTAACGGCTTAATGCCCTTGTGGATTGCCGCCACGCCCATAGTCAAATCCTCATAGCCCTTACCAGACACAGTAAAGCCAGCATCCAAAATCATGTCCTTGAAGGTCTCCTGGTTCGGGAAGCGCTCGATACTCTCAACTAGGTACTGGTAGCTATCGCGGTCACCAGCAACAACCTGTCCAATCAGCGGGATTCCTGAGAAAGACCAACGTTTGTAAATAGCATTGAACAATGGCCACTTTTCGGCCGATGAGAACTCAAGGCAGGCGAAGACGCCACCGGGCTTAAGCACACGGTAGGCCTCGCGCAAGGCTGCGGGAATGTCCGTGAAGTTACGGATACCAAAGGACACAGTGTATAGGTCAATACTGTTGTCAGCAATCTGCGGCGGTAGCTGCTGCGCATTGGCAGTCAGAAACTTCATGCTAGCCAAGTGTGACGACGGCAGTGTCGCGCGTGCCCGCTGCTCGCCCACTTTCAGCATATCAGAGTTGATGTCACTGATAGTCATCTGAACATCCTTGTGGCCGTGGATATCAATCGCATGGTGCAAGAGGCGAAAGGCAATGTCACCTGTGCCGCCAGCAATATCAAGAAGCCGAAGAGGCGTGGCGGGTTGCGACGGTATTAGACCCGGCGAGAGTGTTGAGACGAAGTGGTCCCTATAGGGGAAGCAGTTGGTTAATAAAGGATATTTTGGTAGGAAGAAAGGTGAATACTCACTTCCATACACGGTGCCATCCAAATGACATCAAATCATTCATGCGATCGTATGATTCCGCCACACTCGTGAACACACCCGCCACTTTCTTCTCCTTGTCTTCAGCCCGAACTGTTTGAAAGCCAAAGTGCGTTGTATGTGGCTGTTCGCTACTGCCGCTATTTCCGCCCTGCATTGAGGCTCGAGAATAGCTCAAGCATCGAGACGAGATGAAGGTGCTAGTTTTAATACATCTGGATGAGGGCGTAATTAATGAGTGCCGAACGGCGTGGAGAGCAGGTCGAGGAGGCATTGTGGATTTCGTAAATATAGTATATTTTGTTTGCAAGTAGTTGTGGTGCGAAGACAGAGTTGACTGTGACTTGGCTGGAATTATTTTTGGAGGTAAAAGTTGGTTGGTTGTCGGAGATGTTCTGCAGGAATGAATGAGGGAGGTATTGGAGTTTTGACGGATTGGGATTCCATGTCGTTGAAAGTGGTTTCATTGCTAGAGTGGGAATTTTAATGTGGCGCAATGTTGAACAGCCAGACTGTGTGGCGGCGCTGTGTGGCGCTCAGTGTTAATGAAGGTTGACTTCAACACTAGCCATTTGATTTCCTTCAAAAGTAGAGACTGAAAGACTCGAACTTCGCCTGATGGGTTTCTCAGTGGTCGACTCTGCTTCTTCGATTGACATCCTGTATTTCGTAACACAGCAACTATCCGAATAGTTGGAAGCATTTTCCGGGCTTCGCTTTGATTCGTGTGATTTGTTCGAATCATGACACTTGGTGCTTGACTTGTGTGTCGGGCCCGCCGCACGTTTAGTACGGTATTGACGTTTTTCCGAAGGGTTTTTTGCTCGGGCGGTCTCGGTTGACTTTGCTTGTGAAGCCGGTTCCTATCTCGATTTCATATCTTCATTGTCTCCCACTACTGTATTCGCTCGCGAGGCCTGATTAAGACGAAAATTTGGAAAGTGTTAGCCTATCATGTAAATCGTTTGCGTGGTAGATCCAGTATGTAGTACCTTCGAGCTAGAATTTTGCACCATGCTACTGTTAGCCGTGCCTTCAAGGGAATCAAGCTGATTCTCCTCGTCACTTATGGCCTGCTGTGTTACATTTGTGGTATCTTGGTTGTAATATTCCAACTCTCGTTGGGCTGTAACGAATATCTTTCTTGTTATTGGACGGACCATGAGCCCTAGACCAATGATGAAAACCACTAGGACGAGAAGCCCAATGGCTATTCCAAGTGCAGGGGACTTCATGGTGATATAGCAATGAGGGTGGTGATGGTGACGATTTTGTATGCTTCTAAAGTCAGGATGGCTTTTTTTTTTCACAGCGCGACGAAGTTCATACGAAAGAGATTTCTTTGTCCAATGAAGCTGGTTGCTGGGCGGGCTTCTCGTTTACCCAAGCCCTAACGCGTTGGAATTTGATCACAGTGTACTACATGCATTTTACCCGCCAAAATGAAGAAAGATTGTGCAAGCGGAAGGCGTACGGAGTTGAGTTGATCTTCAATACCACAAGATCATGTCTAGGGTTACACAAGCCAAAACCCTACAATAATCACATATATGTGATCTTTTGTCAGAGAACGTACGATATCTTGATTGGTTTAATAACAGTTTCTATGAGATGCTCATGCAAATGGCCCGAATTATGTTATCAAAACAACACTTCAGGAAAAAGTGAGACCGTGAGGGAATCCAAGCTTCCAAGTATCACATACGCACCGATCGGGCTCCGTGTTAGACGAAGTACACGGATCACACCGGGGCCTGGATCTACTTGAAAAGGCCGCCGCGCTTGTTATGCGCGCTCAGTAATAATGCAACATTGAGCAAGCGAGATATAGATGCTTCACCGCCGCGCTTGTTATCCGCACTCATTAATAATATAATATCGACTAGGCAAGGTATAGATGCTTCGCTGTTGTAGGTAGAATTACTCACTATCAAAGCATAAAAGGGCTGCGAGCTGCTCTCAGTCTTGAGGAGTCAGCTGCTCTTACCACACTATCTACTCTCAACACGCATTCTAGTTTTTTTTCTTTTTTCCCAACGGCAACAGCCATTCTGCATCTATAGCAGCCACTATTATCCATCCTGCCTTTTGATAACCTCTGTTGTCACCATGAAGTTCCCCCTTGTCGTGCTTCTCTCCGCTGCTTCTTCTCTGGCTAGCACCGATGATTCTCACTTACAACCCCGGCAGTCAATTATCGTCAAAGTAAAGGACAATAAGTTTGAGCCGCAATCCCTCAACGTCAAGCCCGGTGAAAATGTCTGGTTTGAGTTCTACGGCGGCACTCACTCTGTGGTCCAGGCTGACTATAATGCTCCTTGCCAGCACCTTGAGTCGGGCTTTGCCACGGGATCCTTCACCACTGACCCCCAGTCGGGAGAGCGAAACAAAAAGGCTTTGCTTCTATACATTCCAGACGGAAAGCCCATCTGGTTCTACAACGGTGCTGACAACCAGTGTAATGAACATGGTGCTGTTGGTGTCATCAACCCTCCCCGGGACAGTGAAAAGACTCTTGATGAGTTTGTAGCTGGAGCCCTCAGCGCACACTCCACTGAGAACCCTGAAGGAAAGACTGTTGAAGGTGCTTGGATTGTGACTTTGTAAAGGGGGCTATGAAGGGCTATTTCAATAGCGAGACTTTGAATATAGACAATGACAATTAATGTGACAACCCTAAGACCGCTAACCCTGGCGTCTTCTTTCGAATAGTAACCCGGACAGTGAGTGACCTGTACGCTTGCCATTAGCATGGCTATGGCTCGCCGCAAACAGTAGAAACGCCTTCGAGCCTAGCGAAACTAGCAGAAGCTAGAGCTAGTGAGGCCCCAGGGTTCCGCAGTGCAATAGTAGGTTGCTTGCGCTAGTTGTGTTGTTGTCCTCTTTCTATTTAAGCCCTGTTATGCCACTTCCCTTTCCTTACGAGCTGGATTAGCGATGTTTTGTTGGCCTGCTTTTCTAACGCTTCGGTGCACTCACTGCATTACGTTGTGCTGCACTTCGTCTTGAACTCAAATATTTGGCCTCGTGAACTTGCCCAGCTTCCTAGCAGCACCAAACGCAACAGCACTCATAATAACACAGTACACAGTATCGCACAACACAAACTGGACTTTATTCTCGTGCCTGTGGTTGATTATTTTCTCTTTTCCCCATAAACCGACCAGCCTGAGCCAGGCTGACCTGAACAAAGTGTATTGACATTTCTGCGGCTCGGCTTTGAAGCTTGCCTCGTTCTCCCACTCCTTGTACCATTCTATCTATTCTGTCATCTTTGTTGAACCAAAGCGATAGAGAAGATAAATCGTCCATCAGCCAGCCAATCTCTTCGCCTCTTCTTTGGTCTCTGTGCCACAACTTCCTCTCCCTTGCCTTGTCCAACCTTTTTTTTTTCTTTTTTTTTCTTTTTTTCTTTTTCTTTTCCTCGTATTCATTTTTCTCTCTTTTTTCGACCGTTATCAGCACCAGCCGCTGACTTGATTTTTGCTACATCATCATTTTCCTCTTCCAAACTTATCTGGTAGATGCTGGCTGCCTGATATATTTCCTTGCTGATAGTGTTTCGAAACCATTGCCTGGTCTTGTCCTTTTTTCCGTTGTCTCGACTATCGTCCCGGACTGTGACACACCAACCGCGATCTTGCTCGTGCCTGCTGCTACCCCGCCAACTCTATCGTAGAACAGAGCAGCTATCGGCAAGCGTCTTGGGCAGAATCTCAGCGTTTCCGCTTACGGAATCATCGATATCTCTGTTTCATACTCTCACGCTCATAACCAGCCCTTTGCTGCGTGCTCCTGTTTTCGTTGCCAGACCCCGCGACTTGCAGCCTTTCTGCCTGATGGCGTAATTCATGGCAGACCCAATCTCACATAACGACGATAACGAGCCTGGTCTGTATTCCCAACAACAGTCTCGACCGCACTCTGGCTATCATTCTCGATTTCCATCTCACGGCCAGCCCGTCACACCCGCCGGCCCACATATTATCTCCCCTCATCCCCTGCTGTCTTCGCCGCCACCTCCGAACTCCTCTACCGCCGCCACCACGGATCTCAACAGGATCCTCAATACCCACAACACCGGCCGACCCACCGGCTTGTCGACCTCTAGTCGTTTGCCTGTGCTGAGCCCCATAACTGCTCCTCTCTTGACAACAAGGTATATATTTCCACACATCCATACTGTTGGCGTTTTCTACGCCCCTTCTTCCGAATTTGCGTGCGCTGTGTGTTCATGTCCTTTTACGCCTGTCTGTGGTGACTGATCGCTTCCCTATTGCCGTCTTTCGCTTTTCTTGAGTCAGATACATACCCCCCCCTGCATTCACTACCAATTGCCCACTACGCATCATCTTAATCCGGCCTCTGACGCATTGTGTTCTCTCTTTTTATCGTCTTCTCCATTGCAAGTGCATTTCTACATCTTCAAAGCCCCATCTGGAATCATGCCACTACCTCTCTCGTCTCCATATTTCGGCTGGTCTTTTTATTGCTGCACTCAGGTTTCCGTTGGTGTTTAGTCATCTGCTTAGCCACCAAAGCTCACTGAAACCCACTGAAGGCACCCCACTGAAGATAGGCGGCCCGCTTCCCTATCTATTGTTTTTCGCTTGGTTCATTTCCAAGACTTTCCTCCCCTGCTTTGCTGTATTTTGGCGTACTTTGGCGTACTTTGGCGTGCTTGGCTTCCCTGCTTGGTAGTTTCATCCCTGGAGGTGGCCTTGATACCCTATAGCCCATCCAGCCTTCTCCCGCCTGGCTTGTCTGTTTGCTCTCTCTGTACGGCTCCATAATTATTTTTCCTCAGAACATTTAATCCTTGGGCTTGTTTGTCTCTGCTCCATTTCTCCATTATCATCACCATAATCGTTACCATTGACGACTCCTCCCAGTCCTGTTACTTGGCCTGGTCTTTGTTGAATATCCATCATTTATCTGCACCTGCCCTCCTCATTCTTTCAATCTCTTACGGTCAATCACCAGTCCTATCCACTGCCTTAACCCCACATTTTTCAGTCTCGTTTCCTCATTGCCCCCCAACGTTGACTACTTGAACGTACTTTGTTCTTGGGGAATGAGTGGCCTTTGGGATTGATTGTCTTCGCACTATCTGCCTGTGATTTCATCCGTCACACGCTACTTATCGCTCATGCCAACTTGTTGTACTGACCATGCCTAGAGTTACTAGGTCATCATCAGCTCGTGAAGCCGCGAGCAGAGCAGCTGCAGCTCAGCCCTCTTCTGATCTCTCATTAGCATCTCCTCACTCGACGACCAACGACATAACCACCGCCACTGCCAACATTACTTCTACACCTGCAAGTAACGCTGCTGCTACCGCTGGCGAGTTGCAGCAACTGCCCCATTCTGCCCATCAACCTCTATCTTCGGCTCGCAAGAGGAAAAGTTTGAATCCTGACGCATCTGTCAAGTCTTTACTTTCATCGCCTACTGCATCTAGACAAAACAAACGCCAGAGAGCCACTGCTGACGGCCCACACCAAAACTCGATTCCCGCCATTCCTTCCTCGCCATCTTCACGTTTCCACCAGCGGTCAAGCCGTTCTGCCGCCATGGCGAGCCAAGAGTATGTGTAATAAACAAACCCTTACATTCCACTTGCGTAATCTCGCTTTATACTAACCAACCTATTTTCTTGTGTTGCATATAGTCGTGATCATGAGGACGACGTGACCATGTCCTCCCCTACTGCAACTCCCTCTAGGAGATATAGCCGTAACAAGAACAAGAGAGCTGCCAGAGACTTGCAAGGTTAGCTCCCGTCTCAGGTCCGTGACGACAGCCATGATGGGAATACTAACACAAATATTGTACAGACCGTACTTCTACATCTACCTCACCAAGCTCCCAGCCTCCATCAAAAGAAGCTGCCGTTTCATCTGACCAAGATACTGCAATGACGGGTATCGACAGTTCTGCCCGGTCACACTCTCCAGATGAGCATGACCATGATGATGATAGTGAAGAACACGATGAAGGTGAAGACGAGGAGAACCACCATCGCCATCACCGATATGACGACGATGACGACGAGGAAGACGATGACGACGATCCGTTCAGCGAGTATGGCAACGCTTCCTTGTCCCAAACACTTAGGGCTTTAACCGGCATGATGGCGTCCGGCATGAGCAGCCGCATCCGGGAGATCATCAACAGCCTTCGTCAAGGAGAAGAGATAATGCAGCACACAGCTCTTCAGGAGTTGTCACAAATCCTCCTCGTGTCTTCCGAAGACAATCTACAGTCACAATTTTCTCCAGATGCTCTTGTGCACGAACTCGTCAAGCTGATGCAACCTGAAAGTTCACCCGAAATCATGCTTCTAGCTTGCCGGTGCCTGGCCAATCTTATGGAGGCGATGCCTGGCAGTGTTGGAAATGTTGTTTATGGCGGCGCTGTCCCTGTGCTATGCAGTAAACTCCTCGAAATTTCCTTCATCGATGTTGCTGAACAATCTCTGAGTACTCTAGAAAAGATTTCTCAAGAGTATCCTGCTGTCATTGTGCGCGAGGGCGGGCTAACGGCCTGTTTGTCTTACCTAGACTTTTTTGCTACCAGCACCCAAAGGACAGCTGTAACCACTGCCGCAAATTGCTGCAGAAATATTCCGCAAGATTCGTTCTCTGTTGTCCGAGACTGCATGCCAAAGCTTCTTGACGTTCTTTCTAGCAGCGACCAGCGGGTAGTAGAGCAGGCTTCTCTTTGTGTGTCTGGCATTGTCGAAAGCTTTAAATATGACCCAGATAAACTTGAAGAGCTCGTTACTGTCGATCTTCTCCGAGCCGTTCTCCGTTTGTTGGTGCCCGGAACAACCAATCTCATCAGCTCTAGTATCCACACCCAGTTCCTCCGAGTCCTCTCCCACACTGCACGTGCCAGCCCTCTGCTTTCAGCCGAGCTTTTCAAACTCAACATTGTCGAAACTTTATACCAGGTACTTACTGGCATTTCTCCTCCAGCGGATACTGAAGGCGTAGCTGCCAAACTTGACAGCATCGTCATCATGCAAGCTCTTATTCACCGACCCCGCGAGCAGATAATGGAGGCCCTCAATGTGATTTGCGAACTTCTTCCTAAAAAGTCGAGCGAAAGCCGTGACGGGTTTGTTCAGTATTTCAACCTTGGTATTTCAGATGCTGCCGATGCCGCCAAGAATGAGAAGCGAATCAAGCTGCTCAAAGAATGTCAGCCCGCTGTACGCCGCTTTGCACTGATCTTGTTCCCTACTTTGACGGATGCTTTTGCCAGTACTGTGAACCTTAATGTGCGCCAGCGTGTCATGATGGCCCACATAAAGATGCTGTCAAACTTGGACAAGACAATTTTGCTTGAAACCTTGTCATCAGTTTCATACGCGTCTTTCCTCGCCTCCATCTTTTCTCAACAAGACCATCATACTCTTGTTCGCATGGCCCTGGAGAGCAGTGAACTTCTGCTTAGTAGACTTGGCGATGTTTATCGCTACCAATTGTACCGTGAGGGTGTGATTGCGGAAATCACCAAGCTCGCCAATACTAGTGTTGAAGCTGTGGTTGAGGAAGCAGATGTGGCCGAATCTGCTTCACGGGGCTCTTCCAATCATTCTGATGCTTCAGACGATGAATTCTTGCCTGCTGAGGAGGAGTTTGATCATGAGGAAGCAAAGAGTCAGGCTGATGGACAACAGGGGGAGGTTTCTGGCCCCGAAGCTACTTCAAGTGGAAATCAAACGTCAGACGAAGAGGACCATGAGAATGACTCTGAAGCAGAGGGCTCAGACAACGATATTGATCATGACCACGAAGAAAACATCGAAATTGATGACGACGGTCTAAGCTCGCATAGCTCCAGGGAATCTAGCACCAGTCTAAATCTCAATGATGACTTGGTTTCACAGGCTGAAATCCGCTCACTAGCCAAGGAATTTCTCAAGAATCACGAGACTGAGAAGCAAAGCAAGCAGATGAAGAAGAAGGCTGCCAAAATTCTAAACTCTTTGGCTGATCTATCAACTGAGCTTGAGGCCTTTTTCCTTCATCGAAATGCCGCTGATTTGTCTCCTGAAGCTGGAAGAGAACTCTTTGTCCGTCTTGCCAAGTACTTTGATGGCGATGTTTTAGAGAGTGTGACTAGTGCTGAGATCCTTGCTTCTGGTCTCATCAAGGTTCTGTTGAACATCTTTAGCAATCCTAATGAGAATCTGGCACGCGATTCTCAGGCCATGTTCCTCGAGATCTTTATGGACAATACCCTAAACCCGAAGTCAAAGACATTGTCTACGCCTTTCAGCTGTATGGTTCATAAGCTTCAAGATGTTCTTAGTCGCTCAGAACACTTTGACGTCGTCACCGTCCAGAATGGCCTTTTTGAAGGGGGCCGAAGTAGCTCAGCTTCCTTTTTGGCAAAGCAGATCAAGCTAAAACTAGTGGCCGATGACGACTCGAACGTACCTAAGCCATATCGCAACATGATGGTTTCCATTCACGCCATCGCATCTTTCCAATCTTTGGCAGATTATCTCCGTCCTCGCATTGAGATGTCTAACCTTGGTGATTTGTCCGGTCGGTATGCTACTTTGACACAAGCATTGGCTGCTATCAAGAACTCGGGCACCCTTACATCTGCAGAGGCCAACCAACTTGTTGCTCGGCTGGGAGAGGCGATGAACCCTGATTTTCCTTCTAACCCCCTTCCTCCTCCCCCTGGCTCTATACCTAAACGACATAGGTGGGAAAATTCCGACCAGGCACCAAGCACACCTGATATTGCGAGTGGCTCTAAGGGAAAAGCTAGACAGAACCTTCACCGGTCTACTGATTCTCTACAGGCCTCGGCTACGTCGCCCCAACACAGCCAGGAATCACGTAATCCTTTTGATTGCGAGGAGGAAAATCACGAGGCTGACAACGGGGATGATGGTGTATCTGAGACTCCTGCCCGCCACATGGACAACCCTACTTTGAATGAAGAGAATCCTGATCGCTCGCATATTGACCTGGAGTTTTCCCTTTTGTCTGGAGTATTGGATGGAAGCAGAACATCTCCTGGTGGCAATCCTCATTCCCAGGATGAAGAAACATCATCTGATGGCACGTCACCCAATCTAAGAAATGCTGATAATAGTTTGGCTCAGTTAGCTGCCGCTGCTGTAGTCCCTCCAGAATCATCAGAGTGGCATATTGAGTTTTTAGTGGATGGAAAGCCGATCACAAATGATGTCACTGTGTTCCGGGCCATATACCACATAAATTCCAACGAAGATACCCATGGACATAACGTTTGGTCAACAGTGCATCAGATCAAGTACCGCAAGGTACCTGGCCCTGCTCCAACCGAGTCTCCGCCAGCTCGCTCATCTTCTGTTGACAGCCACTTAGATAGTTCTGGGGCTGTGGCCATCCCTACGTCGTTGACGCAACATCCTGTTACTACATCCGTTCTCCGCCTCCTTCGCATTTTGCACGATTTGAACGCAAACATTGAAGACGTCATGACTGAAAACACTAATATCCTCCGCCTTAATGTTGAGCCATTAACCCACTTTGTCAACACAAAGCTTACCGCCAAACTCAATCGCCAGCTAGAAGAGCCCCTCATTGTTGCAAGCAACTGTCTTCCTAGCTGGGTAGAAGATCTGGCTAGGTGTTACCCGTTCTTGTTCCCCTTTGAAACGCGGCATCTCTTTGTGCAGTCCACTTCGTTTGGCTATGCTCGCTCTATGGCTAGATGGCAAAATTCTCAGCCAAGCGATGATCGCCGCTCTCGCGATGAACGTCAGTTCTTGGGTCGCCTCCAACGTCAAAAAGTGCGTATTGGCCGTGCCAAGATTTTCGAATCTGCTCTTAAGGTCATGAATCTGTATGGTGCCGGACAAAGTATCTTGGAAGTCGAGTACTTCGAAGAGGTTGGCACCGGTCTAGGCCCTACTTTAGAGTTCTACGCTACCATCAGTAGGGAATTCGCAAAGAAGAAGCTCAAGCTGTGGCGAGAGACGGACTCTTCAGACGATGAGTATGTTAATGGCTCTACTGGCTTGTTTCCTCGCCCAATGAGCGATGCCGAAGCGGATACTCCTAATGGACGTCGTATTCTGCATATGTTTTCTATGTTGGGCAAATTCGTTGCTCGCTCGATGCTGGATTCGCGCCTTATTGACATTAACTTTAACCCTATATTCTTCCGCATTGGCGATGGCCCAATGACGGCTGGCGTCCGTCCTTCTTTGGGAGCCGTAAAGAGTGTTGATCCCGACTTAGCTAGATCTCTTAAGCTGATCAAGAAGTTTGCCCTGGCTAAGAAAGAGATTGAAGAGGATGCTACGCGCTCTGCAGCCCAAAAGGTTGCCGACTTGGAGAAGATCACCATTAATGGTTGCCATATTGATGATCTCTGTTTAGACTTTACACTCCCTGGCTTTCCGGATGTTGAGCTGATCCCTAATGGAGATCAGACCCGAGTAACTATTGACAATGTTGAAAACTACTTAGACTCCATGATTCATATGACCCTTGGGTCAGGAGTACGTCGCCAAATCGACTCGTTCCGAGCAGGATTTACCACCGTGTTCCCATACTCAGCGCTGAATGCTTTCACCCCAGATGAGTTGGTTTCGCTGTTCGGTCGTGTGGATGAGGACTGGTCTCTCGAAAGTGAGTTAATTTTGCCAGTTTTGACCGATCTTGAAAATCAGCTAACACCTTTTACAGCACTTATGGACTCTATCAAGGCCGACCATGGCTTCAACATGGACAGTCGGAGTATCAGAAACTTGCTTCAGCTCATGAGTAATCTTAACATTTCAGAGCGCCGCGATTTCCTTCAGTTTACCACAGGCAGCCCCAAGTTGCCGATTGGAGGTAAGTCTTGGAAATTCATTTGTATTTGTCATATACAAGCAGCCACTAACGCGTCATCTATCTATCAGGCTTCAAAGCACTTAAGCCTATGTTCACTGTCGTATGCAGACCTAGCGAAGCTCCGAACACACCAGACGATTACCTTCCCAGTGTAATGACGTGTGTCAATTATCTCAAGCTGCCTGACTATAGTGATATGGAGACCATGCACAAACAGTTGATGACAGCAATCAAAGAAGGTCAAGGCGCCTTCCACCTATCATAGGCACTTTTTGCTTTACCCCCGCCCCCACTAACCTCCTAGCTTCAGCTCCCTCCCTACCCCGTCCATTGTTTATATCTTGCTGTTCTTTTTCCCTTTTATCCCGTCCTGGGTGCTTGCCTTGCTTACTTGCTCGCCTCGGCTCTCTTCTTTTTGTGACATTTCTTTTTTGTTTCCATGCTATTATCTCAGAATCTGTTTCTTTACCCTTTTCGTTCTATTTCATGTCAAAAGATATGAAGCAACATTTGATTATGGGTTATTGGTTTTATAGGCATTACCTATATCATGTCACTACCTATGAGGAGAGAAAACATGAGCCCTGGCATGAGTGAGATGAAGATGAGGGTTTTATTTCTTGTTCATTCTGAACCTTCCTTGTAAATCCACCGTCTTGTTTGGTTTCATTCGATCAAGACTTTTTTGTTTGCACAGTATTTCCTAGTTGCAGTTATGAGTTAGATAGATTGTAATTACACCGGATTCTGTTTTGCCCTTAGCCCCGATTGTTCGTTTCACTGATTTATGTTTCCTCATTTAAAGTCTACGAATATGCTGGCTCTGTTAAGTGAGGCTTAACTATAGCGTGTCCTGTTTACTACTACTAGTGTCTGTTCTGCGATTGCATATGCATATTGTGCAACTGTATCTTCTGGTATCGCTGCTGTTGCTGCTAATGATAGCAATGAACGGCCTTTGATGGACGACCATATAATCATTTACTTCTTAGACTCTTCCTTCTTCTCCTCAGGTTTAGGCGTCGGCAGCTTGAAAGTGTCAGGCCTGTGGTCAACACCCGGACCCACAGGCTCCCAGGCGGTGGTGCCGCCCTCAAAGTTGCGGAAGGCCTGGGTGAGCTCGAGGGGTTCATAGACGATACGCTTCTTCTCCTCGTCATAGCGGACCTCGGTGTAGCCGGTGAGGGGGAAGTCCTTGCGGAGGGGGTGGCCTTCAAAGCCATAGTCAGTCATGATGCGGCGCAGATCGGGATGGCCGGAAAAGATGATGCCGAACATGTCGTATGTCTCTCGCTCATACCAATTGGCACCATCATAGATAGGAGTCACGCTGGGAACAGGCGTCACTTCGTCGCAGTATGTTTTAACCCGAATGCGTGAGTTGTACCGCACACTAAGTAGGTTATAGACAACCTCGAAGCGTTGGTCACGCGTGGGGAAATCATTAGCGGTAAGAGTGCTGAGTTGAGTGAATTCGGCTGAGGTGTTGTCTGTATGCGGGAAGTAGCAGTTATATGATTAGTTTTCCATAGAACCACGGAGGAGACAGAGGGGTCGATGAAGTGGGGAGGGGTGAGCTTTAAAGCGGTATCAAGATTAGGGAACATCCAAGTACTCACACTTGAGGAAAGTGAAAACGGGGATCACGCCAGCCGGGGCGATGTAAATGGTGAGCTCGTCCTTCCACACGGAGAACTGCTGCACGTATTTGGGTAGACAGCCCATGATCCAGGCACCGTATTTATGTAGGTTATCGGCCTTGGTAGCGTATTTATCGGCCGGGTTGACAATTGGAGCATGAAGAGTGGTTGAGGCAGGCGCACGCTTGGCATGACGCATATTTGGGGTATCGCTCGGCGTAGCAGCAAGCTGCGTAGAAGTCGCAGACAGACATCTTAAAGCAGCCACTGAGTGTTGCTGCGTATGCGGAAGTTGTCGCTGTGCTTTAGCAGATTGCAGGGCCGTGGCCACAGTTCGGCTTCGGGAAAGCCGCGAAGCCATTGCGATCCAAATTGGTGAGATAATGCGAGGTAATAGTAGCCCAACAACAGGAAGACAAACACGGAAGGCTTGAAAGATTGGGCGTGCTCAGCTTTCCCAAGTACTAGCTATCGGTTTCTAGCTCACGACCCGGTTATCGTTTCGTATACCTTAGGATTCAAACTATTCAAGCCAACTTCAAATTCAGCGCTTTACCATTGGCCACAAGAAAGTGGCAATATAGAGGTACATGAGTATACGTCAGAGGAAGCATACAAATGCATGTACTCCATTATCAGCAAAACTAATGCTGCATGTCACGTGAGAGCTGGCTCGGGTAAACACCGGCAACCCCACTTATTACCTTGCTGGCAGCTATCTTCAGAAGGTTTAGCCAGGCAATTCTCGATCCCCAAACGTGTTTGACAAGTTCTACCATCTCCCTGCTTTTTTTTCTTTTGCCAACAACACAACAACCTGATTAACTACAGCCTTCCAATTGTTTTCATCTCACCACCTGTATCAGAAGCGTACATCTCCTATCGAAGTTGGACTATTTATTTCATTTTAATCATTATCTACCACCAGAGCACTTCAACCTGTCCATAACTCCATTCAAACTAGCCGACAACATGGCACCCCAAGACTCTTTTATTGACGAGGAGGAAGACACCTGGTATGTGAATGCATGCTACTTCTATCCATAAAGCTTGGAATACGTTCATGGCTACTTCAGGGTCACTCAATTCGTGTTGGCCTCTATCTTGACCGTGTCTACTAACATTCATGGCTCTTTGTACAGCCCCCTATGCATTGAAGAGTTCGATCTTTCGGATCGGAGCTTCCATCCTTGCCCTTGTGGCTATCAAGTATGTCTTTTTCTATCAAATCAAGTCACTATTGCTACCGACTCGATGTCAAACTAGTTTACTAATATTCTGTCCTTTGTTTCCTCCATAAAGGTGTGCCAGTTCTGCTTCAACAACATTCGGAACAACATGAATGGCCTGTGTCCGGCTTGCCGTAGACCTTACGATGACAAAACAATCAAATACAAACTGGTCACCCAGGAAGAGTACGTCCATAGCGCTTTTTCCTCCAACCCTTTTCCCCGTTCAAAGCTAACCTTTGTTTGTCATCTCCAGGGAGGCTCTCTTCAAAGCCAACATTACCAAAAGCCAGAAGCGCCGAGTTCACGAACAGCGACAGCGAGAATCCCAGAAACGGGAGGCCGAAAAGGAAAGCCGCAAAAGCCTAGTTGGCGTCCGGGTTGTTCAAAAGAACTTGGTATACGTAACTGGCCTTACACCTACTGTGCGTGAAGATGAACTCCTAAAGACTCTGCGCAAACCTGAGTTCTTTGGGCAGTATGGTGCCATCCAGAAGATTTCTATCAGCAATCGCAAAACGTCTGATGGCCAAAACCAATCGCTGGGTATTTACGTCACCTTTGAGAAACCCGAAGAGGCAAACCGTTGCATTAACGCTGTAAATGGTTCTCATAATGGCGATAGAGTCCTAAAAGCCCAGCTTGGTACAACCAAATACTGCTCTGCTTGGCTGCGTTACGAACCATGCACCAACCGTGTATGCATGTTTCTTCACGAAAAAGGTGACGAAGAAGACAGTTATACAAGGCAAGACCTTTCTTCGATGAATAGTATACATACCCAGCGCCCGTTTTCCAACACTACTTCCGGTAGCTCTTCGTCTGGCGCTGCTTCCCGCAGTACGCCGGCGGTGCGGACTTTGCAATCTCTTTCCGCTTCACAGCCGATGGCTCGTACCTCGAGCAAGGATAGCCCCGAGCAGAATAATAGTACTGATGGCTCAGCCCTTCCCCTAACGGCTAATTGGGCGAGAAATCAGCAGCGGAGCCCAAGAGGCAATCATGCCACAGCCTCTAGTCCCGCTATTTTGGCTTCTTTGCCTGTTTCTTCTGAAGGATCTGCGGAAAGCAGCGACAAAATTGCATCTATTGATGACTCCCCTACACCGGCTGGTGCTGCCGCCGCCGCCGCTGCTGCCGCCAATGCATCTGATAAGGGAAAAGGCAAGGATGTTGCTCATACTAATTCTGCTCCCGCCTCATCGAGTGCTTCGTCCTCAAGTGTGTCATCTAGTCAAAATGCCTCAGCTCAAACCACATTGCCTCCACCTGCATCGCCCAAATCAAGCGATGAAACAAGGCCCGGGCCTCCTGTACAAACACCTACCCAGCCTCAATCCGAGGAGGCAATTGCCCGTATGCGCATTCTGAAAGATCTTGATGCCCCATGGACGTTCAAGAAACTTTCTGCCGATGACTTTGCCCAACTCGAGATGCACCCTCCAATGTTTGACTTCCGGGGTGGTGAGAAGCGTCGTTGTATGCGCGAGGCTGAAGAGACACGGAATACTATTGTTCAAGAACCTGCAGCACCCGAAGTTCAGGAAACTATGGAAGCCGAGCCTGAAAGCAGTGGCAGTCATGCCCTCGGCGGCGAGCCGGAGGATCGCGAGTCTCTCCGTGATGGATATATCAAGCGTCAAGCTAGTGCTAGCCAGCCTATCCGTAATGAAGGTCCCTTTGGCTCAGCTATTGGCAACAGCTTCACTGCCCAGTCTTCTACGCCTGTCGGTGTTGTTGGTGGTCGGTCACTAACCCCTCAACAACAGTTGTTTCTCCGTAGCCAGAGTGCTCTCGGTGAACAAGGCACTCCCACTCCCGGTCTTGCTAATTCCGGCTCAATGTTCCCACTTCCTTCGCATACTCGCCAATCTTCACGTCTAAACTTCGGAGCTGACAGTAACTCATCTCAACTTACAAGCAATCCTCGTCTCCTAGCCCAGAGATCCATCGCACAACAGGCATCTTTCCAGCACCAAAACAGCGCTTACTACCCTGCTTCGGTGTCTGGTCCGCCCCCAGGCCTTAAATCTACAGCAACTCCTCCCAACATGTTCCAAGGACCTGGATTTGGCAATTCAAGCTTCACGGCTCCCCGAGAGACCAACGATGTGCTGCTGCAGACTATTCTGCGCGACCGGACTAATAATCAAGCCCAGGCTCAGGCCCAAGCTCAGGCTCAAGCTCAAGCCCAAGCCGGAAAGCGTGAGTACCTTACTTCTCTCTTCTCCAACCAGTACCCCCCTACCTCCCTATCTCTCACTCCTACTTCATCCATTTCACTATCCTCTATTGCCGCTCCTGCTTCAGCTTCAGCTTCTGGCCTCCTGGCATCGCTCTACGGCAACCAGCAACAGCAACAGCAGATTGGTGCTTCTGCAGCCTTTCAGGACTTTGGCCCAAAACAGCAGAAGAAGAAGGGAAAGAAGCACAGACATGCTAACACTTCCTCCTCTGGGGGGAGTGGCTTAGTGGATCTTGCAGACCCGAGCATTCTGCAAGCCAGAATGCAACAGCAACAGCAACAGAACCAGAACCAGAGCAACGCAGGAGTCGGAGTTGGTGGTGTCGGCAGCGTGGGCGTTGGCCAAGGTATCTTTGGCGGTGTCCAGAGCCAAGGCGGATATAACCCAAATATGGTGTACAATGCTGGATATGGAACCCGCTGGTGAGCCGTGGCAATAACAACGCTGCCGATCCCCATTGTACATTCTCTCTCTCGTCTTCCTCCTTTCTTTCTCCCTTCCTCTGTCGAATGGCGTCGTTTCTTTGCCTGGTAGGAACCAGTGTACTAGACCTTGTTTCTCGATTTTCTTTTTCTGGTTTCTTCTTTTTTTGGTTTTGAGTTTCTTTTCCCTACGGTTTTTGTTTCCTTGCTTTTCATTGTTAATTTTCACCTTTGTCCTATTGCTTCCATACTCGACAATCACCTATTCCTTCATGCTTTCAGTTTTGCTCTTGTTTTAAATGCCTTTCTGCGCGTTGTTATCTTTTTATCTGGGTTGGCATTTACACACCAATACCTACACCGGCGTGTGTATGGTCAGGGCGTTTCTGCTTTTATTCCTCATTATGTTTTGATGTCCTTTTTTTATTCTCTCTACACACTCTTCACCATCTCGTTTACTCTCAGTTCCTCTGCAAAGCGGTGCATTTCTCTTTCTGTGGTCTCAGCTCTACAGTGGAAGCAGAATTTTTATCAATGCTCGTACTCAAATTTGTCACGGTCGATCCACTACATCCCAGACAGCTCTACCAACTACAGCGTCAATCTCTATTCCACCCCTCTCTTAATATTTCCTTTACATTTCATCAGCTCACGCTCCACCTTGATGACGACGAGCACGGATCTTTGGACAACAAGAACTCATAGGGGCATCATTTTAGGGAGCTGGGGGTATTTAGGACAGAGAGCTACGGACATTGGACTTTTCTTTTATCCCACGTCCCCTTCTCAGCCTTTGCTGTGAGCAACGCCTAGATACTTGGGCTCTGGAGTGTTTAGATCATGCTTATCTAATCTACTATCCATAGCCTTGGATCTAGTTGCAGCACATGGCAAGCCATCATCGTCTCCAGAACGCTTAGCTTGGTCTTCATGTATGTTAACTTCACCAGTCCATTTTCGCCGCTCCCATTTTCAGGTAGCTTGAGCTGTGCTTTTTTTTCTATCTTCGTTTCGCTTTTCTCTTTTTCTCTTCTCTCCGGATCAATATATTACGATCCCCTTTTCTCTATTCTCTTCTCAACCTGGTCACGAGCAGTAGCCCCCAAGTTTTCTATTCTGAAGCAAGCGGAAGCGGCGATGATGGCTGTGGTGTGCATAATATTTTTCCATTCGGTGTTTCTCCTCCACTGTATTCCTATACTTAATCTGTCTTGCCTGTATGCGTTGTCTTTGCTATCTGTATTTACTAGCCATGTGGCATTATATCTGCTTTCTTTCTTCATTTGAGTTTTCCTTGCATTCTGGCTTCGCTTAATTGCTTCCCCTTTCTATAATCTGCAAGGGACTTGGATTCGATTGAGTCAACCCGTCCAGCAAGCACAAAAAGGAAAACCAGTATAGAGGGGTTAGCAGTTAGTTGTGGGAGAGCACTAATCCCTTTCTGATATGAGCAGGCAGCCTGTCTCTTCGCTACAATGGGAAGCGTGTCAACCCAACCAACTCTTCTCCCACATCATCACTTTCATTTTTACTTTCACTCCCATCTCTATACGTTTTGCTTCACCATATCCCCTACATACGCAGCGCCACACACCACGCCACATCATGCAATCTGACGTCACTGCCAGTCATTGCGAAGTTCCAATTCTGCATGCTAACGTGCGTACTTTTCCTTAGATGACCTGCTAGAACTGGATGCCGCCATCCATGATGTCGATGCTCTTGTCTCTGACGAGCCCTGGGATGCACGGGCATCGAGCCGCTCCTCTGCCTCAGGCACCCCCAAGCCGCCTCCGGGGCTGGGTCTTCCTGCTCCTCCGGGCCTTACTCCCATCGGAATGGCTTCTTATCCCCCTAGTATCCCTACACAGTCGTCAACAGCCTCACCTATCGTCTCCGTAACCTCAACTTCATTAGCTAGCGCACCCGCTATCAAGACCAAGTTCCCAATGCCTATTGGCAGCCCGATTGGTCCACCCTCAGTAGCTAATGCCACGTCAACTCCTGCGACGTCGCCCAAAGCCAAGGCTAAGGCATCAACTTCTAGAAACGTGTTGTCGACCCCTGAGCGGCATAGTCCGTTAACAAAGGTCGCTACAGCTACAGCTATTAGAGAAGGGGGAAAAGATAAAGATGTAAAGGACATCACCTTGTCGTCAGGTTCTACCGAATCTGCGGCTCCTCAGACACCCCGGACTCTACTTCTCAAAGCACCCATGAGGGCCGTCTCCACATCTGTTCTTCACGATGAAGACTTCCCCGCCTTGGATTCGCACAAGACTGGCACTATGCGCACTCCCGTTTCAGATACTGTATCCCGGGTACTTGGTACGAGCTCGCCTAAGAAGTCCCTTGTGGACAGTAGCACCAAGCCCAAGCGCCCTATTATTCTCTCACTGAATACCTCTTCACCCATGCTAAACAAGGCCAATTCTTCTGTCAAAGCTACGGCTATGGCTACTGCTACTACAACTCCTATTGAGACCCCTACTGTCCCACCACGATCAATATCCACCTCAGCTACAAACCCGTCATCTCCTGTTATCCGCGCAGTTCCCAAGTCTATTAGACTTACTGGTACTACAACGTTAAGCAGGTCTGATTCCGCGTCTTTAGCCTCACCAATTGTCTTGGCGGCAACCCCAAACTCTTCCCACCTCCAACGGCCCTCCACCCCAACCAGCAATAGCGAAGTCATCAGTGACAGTGCATCCATAGTGTCGACGTCAATTTCCCTATCCCGTACAAGCTCGCCTCCGCCTCACTTGACAGGAAATAGGGTTGGCACCGCTCCGGTCCGTACCACTACTAAAAGTCAGCAGCGTAAACAACGCAAAGACCAGTTAAAGGTGGATACGGTAGCGACCGAAAGCATGCTTGCTCCTCAACAAGAAACAACACATGCGCCGGTCATGGGCCGCAAGAAGAAGCAGAAGAAAGAAAAGCCTGCAGTGTCGAAGAAGGGTATTAGCCTGGCTGTTTCGGCATCAGCTTCTCCTGCCGAAAAAGACCGCTCAGATATTCCGCCCACCCTTGGTACTGAGGACAAGACCAAAATTTCTCTCGCACCTAACGTCCGGGGTCCAGACTTGAACAAGTCTTCCAAATCGCAATCTTCTCTCACTACTACATCAGAAATTTCTGGCTCTAGCTCTTCTCAACAGCACGCCTCTTCAAACACTTCCCAGGTGCTAGACGACACGATGGCAACAGCAGCAAACAAGAAAGGACAGGAGCTCAGGGCCCAGGATCAAGAAGTCAAGGCCAATACCGATAACATAGATTCGGCATCAGTTTCCTCGTCTATTATCAAGTCAACACAAAAGACTTCGGCCAAAAATAACCAAGCACTAGCCAAATCCGAGAGAATACAGATCAAGGACGTGGCGGCGAAAAAGGAGCCTCTCCTAATCACCGCTGAAAAGGTAGCAGCAGAGGCTGTGGCTCAAACCGAAAGGTCAACCGATATCCACAAAGGCCAATCGCACGCAGCCGATAGCTCGGCTTCAGCCCTTTCCAAGATTTTTGCCGGGTTACGAGCACAGAGGCGTTTACCCGAGGCTGACAAGCTTAGCTTTTTTAGGCCACTCAACAGTGACAACACAAAGGCCGAGTTAGAGAAAGTATTTTCAGTTCCAGGGCCGGAGATGTCCGAAACAACAACCGGCAGCAGCGCTGATAGCAGTAGTGCGGGCAAGGTAAAAGTAAATATGGGCGAGGATACAGCAACTAGCATTCTCACAAGTGACGAAAAGAAGCAGCTCTACGAAGGCAAACCTGTCCGCAAGTTCTGCGACGGAAGCCGCGTCCTAATTACCCCCAATGGCGACTTTGTCCGCAATTTGTCGCAAGAGGAAGAGGACCTATACATTTATTATCAAGCTAAAATGGTCACCGATCTCCAAGACCCCCGTACGTTTATTTTTGACGCATATCGACGAGGCACCCAGGGATTCACATTAGTGAACCATCGTGCTGTTCCAAATGGGCCACCCAGCTTCTTTCCTCAGACGACGGATGGCAAGGTCCATGATCCAGTGGCCAAAATCCAGCGCGACGAAGCCATCTCGTACATCAATCAATTTGTGCTTCCTCGTCTACAGCTCGATCGCCACTCGTCTGCAGGACAATCAGCTCGTGATGCCGCTGCTGATGCCAGCCTAAACTCACTAGCTCCATTCGTATATAACTATGACGTACCTCCAACGCAGATGTACGGCGCATCGGGGTTCAGTAATGATGATGCTGCTGCACTCCTCACGACATCCACGGGAGCCGCTTCGTCTATAGATTACCAGAGCCTTGGTGCTGGTAACTACCATTCCATGCCATCACTCAACAACCCACGCAATCCTTTGGGGGCTGACTGCAGCACGCTCTCGCTACAGAGCCCGCCACCAATGAGCGTGGAAGACTCAGAGAAGGCACTCAAGCTGGCACGGCGAGAGGTTGAAAAGGCCGAGGCCAAGCTGAATCAGGTCATCAAAAACAACCGACGACTGATTCTAGGCACGGGACATTGAATTGCGGCGTGCAGCACTCTTGCTATACAGACTACTAGAGGGTCAATGAGAAAAGGGGTGCTAGCGCTGGCGGTCAGTATTCAGGTGCTGCGACTGGGGCTGGCAATGATGCGGTTTTTGGTGGAGATGGTGTTTTTGCTGTGGCATCGACTGGAGTGGATGGAACAGTGAGGGGGAGGAAGAGGCAATATCTCAGTATCATTTGGGTGGTTTGATACGATGTTTTGCAAGAAGTATTTGTATTCTGCATTTATTAACATTGCGCTGGCGTTGCCGGGGAGAAGCTGGTGTGAGTTGCTTGTTCGTTAACAAAGCAGCTCTAGGGGTGAGAATAGGTTCTTCTTTCAGCGAGTTTCAAGACATAGGGCTAGACTAGACATGTCTTTCAGCGCATCAAGCACTTCTTAATGTGAACAAAAATCAAATGCTCTCAACTTGTTCTTGATGGAGCAGAGGTAGGAAATGTGAACATGTCTCAGTACTTTTGGTCTATTACTTTTGGAGATAAGAGCCAAAATACCGAGGGAAAGCACGCGCTTTAGATCGGCTCAAGTCCTTGTACTTTCAACTAGGCAGGAGCAAAAGACAAACAAATAAAAAAGGCCAAGACAAGGTCGGCTTAGACAAGGGGAAACTCAGATCACGAGAGCTGGGGTTTTGGGGTTCAGTTAGGATGAGGGGATCGTTCTATAGCTTTGTTAAAACTCATTCTAGGTTGTATTCCAAATTCTAAGTACAACACGGGAAATACAATACCTGCTTATCACAAGCTCCTCACTACTACGTAGCTTACAACACGCACACGCACACACGCACACACACACACACACACACACACACACACACACACACACATACACACATACACACATACATACACACACACACACTCACACTCACACACAATCACTCACTCACTGACTCACTCACTCACTCACTCACTCACTCACTCACTCACACAAACAAACACAAACACAAACACACCACCACAATCTAAATACCACCCGCAGTCTCTCTTTTCTTGTACCTGCTTCTGTCATTCTGTCATTTTCCATCATGAAACGCTCTCTCCTACGTCACTTTGCTGTCCACTCCTCAAAACCCGCAGCTCTTGCTACCGCCATCCCGCGTCGGCTAGCCAGCAGCCTGTCGCAACGCCCCAACGCACAGCATGTCTCGTTCCCCGGCGCCGTGAAATCAGACTTCACCAACGTCATGTCCTTTGTGCAGCCAGCCGAGATTGCAGCCCTGCCGACTTACCGGGCCATTGACGCTGATGGCGAACCAGTAGACAGCAGCTTTGTGGCAGACCTGAGCGACAGTGAAATCGTCAAGCTATACCGCGATATGCTTTTTGTTGCCGTCATGGACTTGACTATGTTCGATGCCCAACGCCAAGGTCGAGTCAGTTTCTACATGGTCTCGATGGGCGAGGAGGCCGTGTGCGTGGGCTCGGCGAGCGCGCTGGAGAAGGAGGACGTGGTATTTTGCCAATATCGTGAGCAGGGTGTCTTTCGCCAGCGTGGCTTTACAGCTATTGATTTTATGAACCAGCTGTTCTCGAATAGCCAGGATCCCGGCCGTGGCCGAAACATGCCAGTGCATTATGGTTCGTCGAAATTGAATATTGTAAGTCCGTTGGTTGATCCTCGCTGCAGCCTACATGGGTTGTCAAAACGAGCTAACTTTATCACTCTCCCAGCATACCGTCTCGTCCCCTCTAGCCACCCAGCTTCCACAAGCATCCGGCGCTGCCTACGCACTCAAAATACAACACCAACAGAACCCTGGAAGTGTTCCACCTCGCGTCGCTGTGGCCTACTTCGGCGAGGGCGCCGCCTCCGAGGGCGACTTCCATGCTGCGCTAAACATTGCAGCCACACGTGGCTGTCCTGTGATTTTCATATGCCGCAACAACGGCTATGCTATCTCGACACCTACACTTGAGCAATATCGTGGCGATGGTATTGCTAGCCGCGGCATAGGCTATGGAATCGACACCATCCGTGTCGACGGCAACGACTTCTGGGCCGTGCGTGCTGCCACCAAGCGTGCTCGTCAATTGGCCCTACAGGACGGCGGAAAACCAGTGCTCATCGAGGCCATGACATATCGCGTGAGCCATCACAGCACATCAGACGATAGTTTTGCGTACCGCGCCAAGGTTGAGGTCGAGGAATGGAAGAGGCGTGATAATCCCATCGCGCGTCTGCGCAAGTGGATGGAGCACAAGGGTATCTGGAGCGAAGATTTGGAGCAGGAGGCACGACAAGAAATCAAACGCGAGGTTCTCGAGGCCTTCAGGAAAGCTGAGGCGGATAAGAAGCCAGCTCTACGGAACATGTTCACGGATGTGTACGAAGACATGACTCCAGAGCTAGAGAAGCAAATGCACAAGCTACATGACGTTCTAGAGCGCTACCCGGATGAATATGACGTCACGGGATTTGATGGGGGGAAGAAAAGCCTGCGGTAAGGCCTGAAAGACGCTTAATATTATAGGGTTAATAGCCACAATACACCAACCCTAATACCACGTGATAGCTCAGACTAAAGAAGAATTCGGCGCCTGTGCAACCTGAGACTTTTAGTTCTACAGTATTAAACTTTTAAAATTTCAATGCGTGCAGATCTCCGCGACCCAACAATAGGTGCATGCCACTATGTTGCTACCGGGACAAGCATGGTGCTTGCGAGCGTTATGGAAGCTTCCCTCCAGCGCCTGGCGGGCCAGGACCTGCCGACAATGCCGCTATTTATGCAAGAACTTGCCGTCTTCATACGCATACTTCTCCATGACTGCAAGGCTGAACTCGCCACGATCGTCGCCAAAACCTAAGGTAGGACATGTAGAGAAACCTGAGGAGCCTTATAGCACAAAGCCGTCGCAGAAATACAAGCATCTGGTCATTAATGTGCGGACAGGGTCGGCCGGATATGTAAAAATCTCGTAAGTAGCACGGCACAGCACGCACTATCAAATACATGTCTCCTGGCTGGCCTACATATCTAATGCATCGTCCCAGACTTCACAATATCACCAAGGAAGACTGCTGTAGCCCCGTTCTTATCTACATCCCACCCACAGGGGACACGACTCCGAATATGGCGCTGCCCTCCTATCTCCGGGAGTTTCCCGTTGCTATAATCCACTACCGCTGGTCCGGCAAAACCACTCGAATTGGCGCTCTTAGCGTTCCAATGTTCTGGCCACACCCAATGTCAGACGTTTCGTTTGCTTATGCGTGGTTGGTTCGGTACTTGAAACCACCCGGGGACAAATACCGACGGCGTGATTTCTACGTCCATGGCACCAAGCTTGGGGCGGGACTGGCTATGTCGCTGGCCCTGATATCCTGTAGGCCCCATACTCCAGTGGGTATCCGCGGTGTTGCGGCCTGGGACGGCATATACGACTGGACTAGGTTTTTGCCTGACCACTGGGACAATCGATTCGACGATCATGACGATGTGAATAATGGCAAGCAAAAAACAAAGTGGAAATACATGACGGCTATTGCACAACTCAAGAAGCGCATGCCAGCCCTCTTCTCCAATCCTGAAAACCTGTTTGACGCCTATGCCAGCCCCGTGCTGTTTTTTTCTACGTCAGGGCTTATTGTGCCCGAAACCTTTCACAAGACGGTGCACCAACAGTACGAAGATAAGTACATGCCACTACCAGCGTCCCATGAAGAGGAAGCTATGGAAAGACTACGCCGGGAACACGACGAGCTGTACGGCTTCCTCGATGTATCGTACGAGGAGGAACGGCACGCTCTACACCCAGATCCCGCTCACCATAGCCACATGCTACGCCGACTAACCGCAGGTTCGCCACCAGTCGATCCTGTGAACTTGAACTTTCCGCCTCAGGAAAGCTTGCTGGAGATTCCAGAGACGCTCATGCTCTATACATCCCCACCCGAAGAATTAGACCTAGAGCCAATCGAGGTATCATCATCGAGCCACCCCGGAAGATTGACTCCATTTGATGTGGATCCATTGGATGTCGTCTTTGGGCCAAAGCCGGCTCCCAAAAAGATGCCGCCACGCTACAGAGCGCCCATAGCCATGCCCAATACATTCAAATCGCATGCTACAATCCTGGGAAATTTCATGGTTCGCAGCATTAACGAGTTTGAGGTCAAGCCACGCGAGAAATGGCGTGAGTCGCCAGAGGATTTTGAGGAGTATCTCGAGCGGACGCAATACCGTGTTATTGCCGCTGACGTTGGGCCGGCGGAGAGCAATGAACTAGTAATGCCGAAGCAAGGCCAGGAACTTCTGCTAAATTGGCTTAAGCCCAGGTTGTTAGGTACGGAAATACAGAACAACATTGAACTGCTAGAGCGCTCGGGGCTAGAAAAGGTTGGGCCCCATACAGAAGAATGGGAAGACGAGATTGCAGCTCTGGTTGACGGCGAGTTTAGCGAGCTCCCAGACTTTTCTGAGGTCAAGGGCGAATTGGAGAAAGTCAACGACCAGGTTCAAGATTATCTCGACAACAGCGACGACCGAATAGAGCTTCCCACTGAAACTATTGACGAGATTCAGGAGGTGTTGAGCGAAGGCCTAGAACAAGACTTTTTTAGTGAGAAAGGATTTGAAGGATCGGAAGAAATCCACGAGAGCCTGAGTGGAACCGGAGCTAAGCAAGAAAATGGTGCTATGGGAAGCATGGCGGCCGACGAACAAGCTCATGCCAGCCAGGATCACCAGCCAGTGGAAGCCCAGGCAACACTTAACCTCGGAAAGAATGATGATATGAGAGTGCAGGCTGAACAAGCGCCCAGCAGCGACGCGCAGGCCAGCCTGGAGATGGACATGAGTCTATATGACGATAGTCAAGACTATAATGTGCCTCTAGAAGCCGAGTTTGACGTACTGCAGAGTCTGCATGAACAGGAGAGGCATGAGGGAGATCTAGTTAGTGATGGCGCTGAAGTGCCTATCAGCACGCTAGTCTCGGTATTTGAAAGACTCTATAATGACGAAGAGCAACAGCACCAGCTACCTGAGCAACAGAAACAGCATCGGCATCGGCATCGGCATAAGCCAGGCGCAGTACGACATTCTCAAAAGAAGCACAAAAAATAAAGGGAGAGACCCCTTTTGCCCATCCTATGGTTCATGAGAAAAAGGCATTACCGGGCCGACAATACAGAATGCTTACCAAGTATTACGCCCCCACCCTGCTCCGGGTATAATGCTTGCCCAGTAAACTTGACCCCTGTGTATTATTGTCGATGATGACAAAAACACAGAGGTAAAAGAGGCCCGTGTTGCTGGCTCATCCTTGCTTGATCAACAAAGTGGAAGATGATGCGATCGGGTGGTGCAGACACATGCAATTGTACGGCCTTTTTTCTTGTCCGGAAGCTTTCCTGTTCATTCATTCTTGCACGCCCATCTCTTCTATCCGCTTCTCTATCGACATAGCCACAACGCCTTATGCGGAAGGGTCATGGCAATAGACCTTCTGGCGTTTAGTAACCCTACGAACGCTGTATAGAATGTCCATTTTCATTGTTTTCCCCTTTTCCACGTCATTCGATCTAGAAAGGAAGACAGCCAAGAAGAGACCCTAGCTCTTTGATCATTCAGCCAACGTATTGTTTCACATTCTTACCCTTTTTTGTCTCGTTTTGGCTGGGGGTCTAGACCAAATGTCTGGGTTTCCGCTTGTGCTTCGGCTAGTTTTCACTTTTATTACTACTGAGCACCAGAGAAGAAGAAGGAGAAGAGTCTATGCTTGTTACATAATTGGTACGCGCGCCACAAGACGATATATAGGCTGCGGTTATGCCTGTCAAATACACACTTATACCCCCATGCACAGATCACAGTGGCAGATGAATAAAACCAGTTATATATAGATATGTACATATAAACATTATACGAAGCCTGGCACCTGGCTAAGCATTGACCCCCTTAGTTACGGCGGTGGCGAGTGGCTCTGCGCTTCGCGGCGGCCTTGTAGGACTCGGCAATCTTGGCAGCCTCGAGGAAGTCTGAAGTACCCTCGTTGGGGTTTTTGTCCCGGGCGTTCTTGGCACCACAGACCGAGCCGGCATCATACTTGCCATCAGGGCCATCGACACCAGCGAATTCCGTCTTGGAAGTGGCCTTGAGCATGTTCTCGGCAGACTCGGGGAGCCAGCCGTTGATGAAATCGCCGTGGAAGCAGTACGAGGGGCCGCAGGCAAGCTCCAGAGGGGGGGTGCCCTTCCAGCCGTTAGGCAGCAGCTTGCGCAGGTCGAAGCGGATGCTGAAACGCAGCTGCGGGATGCGCTTCATGCCAGCAGGGCAGCGGTTGGCAGGCACACCGAAGCTAGTCCAGTGCTGGGTGCCTGAGTAATCAGATTCGAGGGTCTCGGGGTTAACACAGTCATGGAAGAGCAGCAAGGTCTGCAGATGGGTGGGGCAGGTCGACGTGGGGAAGGCAGCAGGGTCCTTGCTCTCATCAACAGGTTCGTTTTCGCAGAACCACGAGTGGCCCGCAAGCTCAGGGACATCAGCCTGCGTAGTAGCCGAGGCATTTCCGACAACGTTGCGGAAATCTTGCGGGATGGCAATCTCGGCGTTGTTGATACCGACGTAGTAGGCACTGAAGCGGTTGACAGGGACAGGGGTAACGGTGCCGTCTTTGTTCTTCAGGACCAGAGTAGGGAACCCTAAAGAGGATTTAGTAAGCTATGCGTTCGGGGTCACACGGAGAGGAATATGGCAACTTACAGTAGGACGAGTAGTCGTTGGGGTTCTGGGCAGTTGAGCAGCCAGCCTGCAGCTCGGCCGAAGTCTTGGTGTTGGGAGTGACAGCGTCACTGCCAAAGAACGAGTGCAGATGGCTCTGGTATTTGCCTGGGATCACGATAGGGTCCATGTTCTTCATCATGATGAGGCCGGCACTGGTAAGGGTGTAGGCACTAGCAAGGCCAGCCGTGGCAAGAAGAAGAGCGGAACGCATGGTCGGCAAGTGGGTGGTGGATATGCAATACAGAAGGCACAATGTAAGGAAAAACGAAGGTATGTACGAGTATGTATGTAATATGTATGTGAAAAGTTATAGAACGAGTGAATAGCCGACCGGCGACGATGGAAGAAAAGAAAGAAAGAAAGAAAGAAAGACTCCGAGCCCAAGGCAAAGAACGACTTGACCAGATGAAGATGAGATGACCTGACTGGATTCTTTCCTTCCATGATCAACTAACGGGGACGGGCTTGACGTTCTTTTATATCTACTAATACACGGCCCCCAAGACAGTTTGTCTGGCCTCCTTGCTTCTTTCTGTCTGCTCCTTCTCTCCTCAGATCCCCTTGCCAACCGCCCCTCATCCTCGATTTCTAGGGCTTCCATACCATCCGAAAGCTTGGCTTTCACCTAGCACGACTCTTCACCAGCGATTAAAATTGTTCTTCGTTCTCACGGCCCAAGCCAGTGTTTCACCTCTGTACAGCCCATCGATGCAACAGGCCCCTGGCCCATACATAGTGCGTTCGCTTAATATGCTTTGCTGGATTTAGCGTTTCTTGGTCCTGCACTGCATACGCTACTCCTCATTGGCCGCCACCTTCCATCTTACCGCCACGATGTGTGGCATAGCATTCCATGTTAGTGTTTCTACTGTGTCTACTAGCTATTTCTCCTGTTGTTGACAGTCATTTCCGATTCCGTGCAACCCAGTGCAGGAGGAAGGGGGCTAGCGAGGGAGGGAGGGGGGGTGTGTTCCTGATCCAGCAATTTAGCCCCGATGACCCACGGATGGAAACCTCGAATCACCACAGCCTGAAACGCAGTCCAAGACTCTTGCAACATAGGCCAGCTACATGTCGATTTAAGGTTGTGACCTTGTCAAACCTTATGTATGCTCCGTCTAGGCCGGGGAAAAGGAGAATGAGAAGGACGGGGAAGGGGTAACGCAGCTTGACTTGGACTGACTTTAAAGCCTCTTGTCTAATCGTGTTTCGTGTGCGACAGAACCAGACAAAGAGAAGGCGGTGCGGTGCCATCAGCAATGTTCAGGAATAGCCTTGAGACGTGTCGTAAGGCATGGTTTGTGGTTGGTTTGATTTGAATTTATTGAACGTCTACTGGAGTAACCGGGGATCAAATGATGCGCATAGTTGGTGACCTGGTTTATTTTGAATATATTTAACGCCTACTGGAATCACTGAGATCAAACGACACACATAATTTGTGGTTTATAGGGGTATGGCCATGTACGGGATTGTTCCTATTCGCACACCCAGCTTCAATGCCCCTGGCACGAGGTAATCAAACAAGTCACATGAATCTGACAACAATTCGGATAATCACAAAGCCGTCCCTTTCCTCCTTAATTCAAGAAAGTCTACTTTGGGCCTCTTGCGCCGAGTGTTGTATGCAGTCTTCTTCTCTCTCCCCACTTCTGTGGCGCCTGCTTTGGTGATGTTGGCAGTGTCATTTGCCGTGTTGCCGTGTTGCCGTCTTTCCTTTGTGTCGAGGTGTCTCAATGTCCCGCTGGTCCATCCCATCGCCATGAGGCTATTGTCATACTCCCAGTGACTAGTGAGGCAGCTGTATGTTGGGTGTCTTGGTCTGGCATCAATCGTGTGGCAGGGGATGGCGATGGCGATGGGATGATTATTTGGCTTGCGCAGACAGACTGAGACAAAAGGAAAGACACCTGTTTCATCTTTACTGAAGGCTGCAGTGTTTCCAGGGCGCCCACCCACGGTCACGTTAAATCACTTCTGGCTCCTGAATTAAGAAGATATCATTGTTTTTAGTCATTCCATTGTCTAGCCACCAATACGGATCAATTCCGAACTTCGTAACGGGCGGCTTCTTTGCTTAGAACGTTCTAAATCAAAAGCTTTTTTTGTTTTTCAAAAGCTCCTGGATGATATGAAAAAGCTTGTTCAAGTCATCAGTACCTCGGACTAAATAGCTTTTAGCCAGTAGACGTTAAATATATTCAATTCAAATCAAATCAATAGCTTCCGAGCTCACGATGTGCTGACTCCGTCGGAGGCGTAGTTCGTTGGCCATAATTTCTGGTATTCTTGGTAAAGCAACCTGCCCACGGTTGACGTACTGGCCAATATTCACGTCTTGTATCGGCAATAATCTGTGACTGGTCTTCGAATCCAATCTGTGGGAGGTCCCAGATTTCAGAAAACTGCTCCTCCGACAATGAGAAAGCCATAAACTTCTGTAAGTCATATTGGCCTTGCCGTGTGTACGTGGTATTTCTCTGGGGAGACATGAAGGCATAGTCGGTATCTGTCGATTTGGTGTCCCTATGTGATCTTCCGAGTCAGTAGTAATAGTGACTCTATCGTCAGAGGTTGCTAGGAGGCTTTTTTTTCACTTGGTATTAACATGGAGAACGGTGTTTGGATTGATGTGTAAAGTGCAGAGCTGTTGCATGATAGATGGCATATGGCGGAGAAGTGCCAATTCCAGTGCATCCTCATTGGCTGTGATCACCACATTCGGTTGCCGTATATTGTTTTGTTGACGTGCTTGTTCAGTACAAGAAATGAGCCAGCTGTAAGTTAGGTAAGTAGTCATTCAGAGCATCTCTTGATGGCTTTTCTTGGAAATTGGACCCGTCTTTGGTTATAAAAACAGCATCAGGGAATTGCTTTTGAAGGACAATAAAGATATCCCGTGGTTGATTTGCTGGATTTGCCGACATGGCCTCAATCAGCCGCTTCATTTCATCAGTAAGCCCACAAAGTGTTGCCAACGCAGTACGACTGGCTACCGCTTCATGGTTTGTCTGGTGAGACGCCAGAGATGGTTCTCTCTTGCCAAGGCACTGGCAGTAACAGCCCACTGGCAGCCTACGCTCTGTATAGATGTCTCACGGCTCTGCTAAGCAGATGGTCTAGTCTAATCTTCCCTTTCACACAGATATAGTGAGCCCGTATTGGTTGGCTCTCAAGACTCTTTGAACGAGATTGTGCAATTGCAAAGCCGCTGTTTCTTTGCCCACAGCTTGGAATCCGATTCTAGTTCTTCCAGAGCATCGTACGGGGGATTAGCAATAAGCCGATGATCATTAGAAGGTCGCTCGAGGAGGATGTAAGGGGTAGGAGAAGGAGTGGGAAGCTCTACAGACATGTTTGCCTTCAAATTGTTAGCAGGTACTTGAGAAATTGGATACTTAGTATCCACACAGCATGCAAGCCACCGAACTTACCTGACTGATACTTAGTATATGCGTTCAATTGGATAGTGGCAAACGACACCAGACTTCCGAAGTTGTGGTCTATCATTACCTGATCGTGATTATGATTTCCAGTTTTTATGCTCAGATCTCGTTCCGCTTTAAAAATATCTACATGACCGGATTGAAAGTTGGTGTGTGGGCGGAAAATCATTGGCGTGCAAGTAGGAAATCTCGTTTACAGAACCTTGAAACTCATGACCCTCTTCGCTCTGCTCCTCCCTCGCCCCTTGCCCCTCGCCTCCGATCTTCTCTCTTCTTCTTTTCTCCCCTCTCTTTTCCCAAGCAGTAGAGTGATGGATGGCCCTAGTGTGTTCTATTTTCACTCACCTAGCGCTACAGCCGACCCCTGCTAAAGCTTCTTCTATTAAAGCCCGCTCTAAGTCCGAGTCAGGCAGGATCTGACGCCCATATCCTAGGTCGCCCTCCAATTCAATTCAAGTGTCCCTGTTTCTCGAATCGGGATAATAATACCAAGCGTCTTTTCCTACCACAAACTGAACTCAAATCGGCGAGTTTAATGATTGTGTGGTGTGTGCGTACCTGGCCCTGGCTGGTATTGGTGATTACAGAAACATAAACATGACAAGCACATCTATTTCCTCGTTTGTTCCTGTTATATTTCCGCCCTCTCTTCGCATCAATCCCTGGTGCATGGGCGCAGCTTGATCCGTCCAGCCATAAGTGCATATTTTTCATTAGAAAAAAAGATCTTGGTATTTGTCTCTTGGTCCCACATTAAGCTTAGAGGTTTAAGTTTAGAACTTCGTTCCTTTACGGAGTGGCAGGTACCACAATCTGGTGCTACCATCGTCGACGCACCTGCCTTTCCCAATTGTGGGAACCCTGAAATCTGGAAGGACGCTGAAAATTGGAAGGCACGTAGCTGAAGCTGGCCCCATGCTAGGTAGTTGCGATATTAGCCGCCGTAGTGAGATATCGTGCTACGGAGGACTCAGTGCTGGCTGGCTGTTGTCTGTCGTCTGTCATCTGTCGTCTGTAATGACACTTATAATCGGAATGGCGTCGAGTATATATAGGAATACCAGCCGCCGCCTATCTCGGACTGTCTTGCCGTCCCAGATTATTGATAGCGCAGAGACCCATACATCGCCTACAACAAGCCAATCTTGGTCACGACATTCCAATTTCCAATCTTCATCTCTTCGCCCAATCTTCACCTCTCCATAGTCTCTTTTCGTCTTTTCCAACATGCGCTTCACTCTGGCTTTAGCGGCCTTGGTCGCAACATGCACTGCCAATGCCGCCTCTACAGACTCAGACTTGGTCACTCTCCAGCTCAGTGAGACTGATGTGCGCCAGGTCACTGTAAAGGAGAAGCAGCAGCTCAAAAAGGTAGGCTGTCTGTCCCAATACGTCAGACTCTGCTCACGAACACTCCCAGCATGCTGACCATCTTGCGTTTCTAGGCCGGTACCAACTTTATCGACATCACCGACGCCGATGTCCCTCTCAACTTTGACCGTCACTCTAATGATATTAGCAAGCGTGGTCTTGTGTACAACTATCCCGACAGTTTGCTTGAAAAGGACCCGATCAATGACAGATTAGAGCTCGTCGATCGGTACGTCATGGCAGACTGGCTAAAGAAGTTCACCTCCTTCCGTACTCGCTTCTACGACAGCGACGATGGCCTCATAGCCGCCACCTGGGTTAGAGCCGAACTCATGAACATGATCAATGATAGATCGCTCGATAAAACCGTCAAGGTGGATTACTATACCCACAGAAAATGGCAACAGCCTACCGTCATTGCCACGATCCCCGGCCACGGCCCCGACACCATCGTGCTCTCTGCTAGTCTTGATTCTATTGCATTCACAGATAATGAGGATGAGATTTATGGGTCAGCCACCGCCCCGGGTGCCGATGCCAATGGCTCTGGCGCCGTTGCCCTTATGGAGACGTTCCGCATTCTTCTCACCGACAGCAGAATCCCCCTGGGTCTAGGCTGGAACACCATCGAGTTCCATTGGTACGCAGCCAGCGAGTCCGGCTTTGAAGGTTCCCGCGAGGTTTTGTCCGGCTATTTTACAGACGATTACCCCATCGCTGCCATTCTTCACCTGGACAAGATCGGCTACCATGAGGCTGGTACCCAGCGTAGACTTGGTGTTGTCGTGGACAAAACCAACCCTGGGCTTACCAATTTCGTCAAGCTACTCATCCTCCAGTACTGCGATGTCAACTACATTGAAACAGGAGATGAATTTGGCTCATCCGACCACACTGTTGCGTATGGCTTAGGATATCCCGTGGCTAGAGTGATGGAAAACTCTAATGACAGGATGTTCAAGGGTGTCTACACCAGTAATGATGTCTTAGACAACATCGATTTCGATCATATGGTAGATTTCGTGAAGCTTGCCTTTTCCTTCATCTACGAGCTGTCATTCTACGACATGGGGCCCTTCTCATGGTCTTCAACTGACTGATAAGCTGGATGGGATAGTTGAGAGACGAAAAATGGGTGGTGCAATTTGATTTATTGACGTTTTTCTTTTCGGTGGGTTCTTTTTAGTTTTATTAGAAGTAATATTTGTCATAATAATGATAGACAGTGTTTTCCTTTTGTTGTCCTACAGCCCGATTCTTCTTCCGTAATTCACATCAGTCTTCCTGCGTAGCACGATATACCATCAAAAGTTAGTATGGGACGAAGTCACTGTGTGCTATGTGTGCTATGTTTATGTTTATGTGTACGTAATCGCGTAAGGCGGGCGGACATTTAATAATAACAATGAACAAAAATAAAACATGAAATATGCAATAGGATCAAGCAGGAAGCATCCATACTCCCGCCCACTGATATGTACGGCTTCGTAGAGTATTGTACAAGCGAGCCAATTGCAGCGGATCGCAGACTCCCTGAAGATACCACATGGCTCGCCTCCTGGTCATCCTCGCTCTAGAAGGCTACCTGGAACTCATTGCTGCGGCCTTCAAACGGCGTAGTGTCATCGCTAAAAAGGCCCTTGGAATCACCATAGTACACTAGTCTATAAGTGCCAGGGGCAGTATCCTCCTCTACTTCCCACGTAATGACAACTTCGCTATGGCCCAGCAGCGTATTAGTGCGCTTCCACGAGTAGATTAGATGCCAGTCATAGTCACTGCGAACCTGGGTCCAAGTGTTGTCTTGCTTCATCTCAACAGCGGCGAAGGTGCCCTCAAGGCGAAGGTTGTTGCGGGGGTTGGCACCGACAAAAGTGGCATTGGCAACACCTCCCGGGGAAATCCTTGTCCGGGGCTGTATCAGGCAATCACCAAAGGCTGTATCGTTGGGCTCGTCATCTCTCACGACACCGGAAGTCAAGCTGATCGAGTCATCGCGGTTGTCTGGGGGCAGCTTACCGCTTTCGGGAAGATCGGTTGAGCCAGGGGCAAGGTAATGCAGGCTGCTAAGAGTCAGGTTGATGTAGGCATCAAGCGTGTTACGTCCAAACAGAGTAGAAGCGCCCTCGTAGCGCTGCACATCGTATTCCTCGGGAGTAGTCACATAATGTGAGTACGTGTTAGAAGGGCCACTATTGAGAACGATGGGGTCCACACCCTGGGTGATATCCTGCTTTGCAGCGGCCTCAGCTACGGCCTTGCGCCAACGACGGCCGCTCATGGTAGTGATTTCACCCGAGCCAACCATGATGATTAATTGCCCAACACGCAAAGACTGCATGTCGATCAAATTGGCGCCCCAAGCGTAGGGGAAGTCGATCTCACCGATATCTAGCAAAATGGGCTTAGGCTCCTGGCACTTCTTCTGTTCATCCGACGGGTTCTTAAGGGCCCCAGAAACAATTTTCCAGAATGGGTTGGCATCAGGCTCGCCAGAGTCGTTTTGTGTAAAGTCGGCAAAGCCAGGGCCATCGGTAGTGCCGGCGGCAAAAGAGTAGCCCAGTGCTCCAGGGCAGGTCTTAACAATTTCACCCTTCTGGTTGGTAAACTCGGCATACCTCATGTCGTGGAAAAAGTGGTAAGCCTTAACAGTAGAGCCGACTATCTTGGTAGACGAAGTGTCCATCGAGTCCCACGCAGCCTTGGCGCCGGCAAATTGACGACGACCAATCTCAAAGCAGCTACTGACGCCCAGATCTAGCTTGTCAAACATAGGACCTCTACTACGGCACGACTGCGACCGGCCATCGCTACAAGTGCTGTTTTCGAAGCTGCATTGCTGGCCCGAGCCATCATCACACCAAGAGCCAAGAGTGTTGGGCGAGATATCGCCCATAGCCGACTGACTGAAGGCTGCAACAAAGCCCTCGGCGGCGTTTTCGTCATTCGCCATCTCCTTCTCAAACAGATATGCAGCCACACCCTTGTTGTCGCCGGCGATGTGCGTGTTGTTCTGGAGCAGTGAGGTACCATGGGTGGCATACCAAGACACAATGCCCAGGCTCTTACTGTCAGATTCGCGGGTCAGGCGCAGAACCCACATGGTTTTTTCAACGGGACCGTCGTACAGGTCCTGCTCTTCCTGGGGATTATGCATGTACGACCAAAGACTGCGGTTGATACCGCCCTCTTCGATTTTAGTCGTAGCCATGTCAAGGTAGCCCTATGGAGCGGAGAGGAGAATTGTTAGTCATCTACTAGTTTCAGCAGGTCAATGTAATATTTCGAAGACTCACAATAGTCAGGCTCTCGTGGGCACGCTTGATGGAAAGAACGGCGCCGTCGACAATAGCCTGGTAATTCTGCTTCTCGAACCCCAGACTGGTGACCTGTGGCAGAAGATAGTTGTAGTAGCCACCCACACCAGAGTGGCTGTGGGTGCTAGTGATGGCAACATTGTGGCGGTTGTAGACCTTATACTCGTCACCAAGCTTGGCAAGACCCTCCAGAATACCGTTGCGGATAGCCGTGTCTCCACTCTGGGTGTCCAGGACTACGTAAACGACACGGTCCTGGGGGTTTGAGACGTCGCCAAAGATGAAGGCACGGCTGTAGATGCGCTGCCGAAGGCCAGTGCCAGCCTGCGCAAGATCAGCGTAGCCGGCCATGTTGATCTCGACGACAGGACCAGTGATATCGCCACGGCCTGCGCCTATCAGATACCTATCTCCAGTGTCGTAGCCGTAGTCCGTGTTACGGGGGATCGAAAAGGCTGTGATGGGGGAAATGAGGAGCGATATGAGGAGAAGGGCGAGAGAGAGGGCCGAGAATGGGACGTGAGGACTTTGTCCGGGCACAGACGACCAAGCCATGATGACGTGAGGGTAGAAGTGCGTATAGGTGTAGGTGTGGGAATATATGTGGGAGAGTTGCTGTGTAGGTTTGGGTGTCTTTGTGTTATATACCGTGTATGGGTGTGAGAACGAATGTGTGTGAATGGATGAACTGTATATGCAGGAATTGGTAAACACAAAATGCAACAAATAAGTGAGTATGCAAGGAAAGAGAAGGGGGAGAAAACCAGCACAAATGCAGATATCAAACTAGACGACCAGGAGAAGGGAAACGAAAACAAGACTTTAGAGAAGACAACTCTTGAGCCGCGTTAGCCAGGTAAGCTGCAAACTCTGGTGTACTGTGTCAGGTAGAGGCGAATAGCGGTAGCATGACGAAGAAGGGCCTGGCACTCTTATAAGCTTATGGAAAGACAATCCCGATCATTGGCAACACGGGTCCGCCAAACCAGGAGACATCCAAAGCAGATGATTCGATGTCTTTTTAGAACACTAGTTTCCTTTTCCTTCCCTTGGTGTGTCCCTTGAGCCTGTCATGAAAATCAGGGGACGGATGAGGTGGAGAGGGGGAGAAGTGAGATGGGGGGGGGGGGGGGCTGATGACCCGCCCGTCCCTAGACTCCAGGCGGCTACTATAGGATATTGCCTTCTTGGTCGCTATCTCCCCAGCATATTGTTACTTCTGCACTTGCTATCTTACCCTCCTTCCTCCTCGGAGCCAATAAACTAGTCAGCGGGGTGGCCTATTTGTTGCTTCTGTATCTTCCAGCTTACCACCACGCAGCGCCGCCGTGGAGCCCTACCCAAAGGAGTAATTCCTTCTTGTCCTGAAAAAAAGCGCTTGTTACACCTGCTGTGCCGTTCAACTTCGATTTCGCAGTGGCAGCGCTCACTAGGTGTTGTTGGCACGGACCTAATCAGGGATTGTTAATCCACGTTGGCAGCTTACATGTTTGTTTGCACCCTTTGATGCTTGCTATCATCCAGCCATGAACCTGTGTTTCCAGGTCTCCAGGTGCTCACCTCAAGTGCCACACCATAGTGGTATGTTATCCTACTATGCTGTAGGTCTTTCCAACTTCCTCATCTCCATTCCAGAATCACACTATACCAACAGTACATCCTGCAGCCTGCAGCCTGCTCGTGTCTTCTCTGTAACTCTATCCCCTCCCCTTTCTCTTTTGTGCTTACCTCCCCTTCCCTTCCTTGCCCTCTCTTCCCCTCTATTCCCTCCCTCCAGTAAGTAGCATGCCAATTTCTCCGTGGCCTTGTCTCGGGCAAAACAGAGCCTTACAGTCCTGCTTCCTTGCCACGGAATTCTGTCAGTATCTCAAAGATGGCATAGTTTATTTTAATTTTAGTGCATTATCTCAACTTTCTTTAGAAGCCCCGCGCCAAAAACTTTGTTTCGGCTTGCTTATGTGGCTTTGACCTTTTCTCATGATAACCTCCGTCTTCCCTAGCATGCTATTCTCTTGATCGTTAAGCTCTGTTTTCTAGGCCAACCCTAGATCTATTTTTAGCTAGTCGTTTTCCTACCCAAACGCCATCTCATCTTGCCTTCTAGACCCCTCTAGATCTAGAGTTTTCTTTCTACAAGGGAAAGAATTTAGATCTACACACAATCTATCCCTTTCAATACAGTGGCTAATAGGGCGCTAACAGGATTGTGATCGGCGCAGAGCTTAGCCCTTCTAGTACTACAATACACGTGAGCCTATCAAAACTAGTTCGTACACTATTGGCACGTACTACAACCCGCGATATCTCCACGGCCTTCCGTTTCCTGTATAGAGCTTCGAGAAACTACATGTATCTAAGCTTGAAGCTCTGCTCTACTTTGTCCCTTCGCCGGTGCTCTATGCTTGGTATTTCTTCCCATCGTCTGATGTCATGCACCTGTCAGCCAAAATCTAGCCCCCCCCCCCCCTATCCCCATCCCCGCCCAACAACCTGCCTATTCATCACTGCCTCCTCCCCCTTTTAATACAAACCCTCATGCAATCCTAGCTGGACACAGCCTGTATATTGTCACCACTTTCCCTGTAAAGCCAGTCAGCTAGTCCTCACTCTCTCGGCTCTCGCTGGGGATCTCGGGGATAGCTAACCAGACATGTCCAGCTAAGCTCTCAGTCATTTTTACAGCCCCGGATAGTCAAGTGGCAATATATAGAATTACAAAATCAAACTATCCTTCATGTTTCGTTAATAATAGAGGTTTGGTCTTTGCTGTCCCGACATCCCTTTCCAGAAAAGTGTGCTTTATTGCATGAACTAACCCTACAGGGCCCTCCCTTTCAAGGGTTGTGATGTCAAGCGACGAACATGCACTATCAATCTGCAAGGGGTCAATCAAAACCGAGTTGTACCCGTGTCTTCCACAGTATAATATCACTGCTGCATGTGATATTTCTAATTGATAATAGCCCTGAAACGTCAATGTCAAATGTCATTAAAATAAATCGAGACACATCCTTGATATGTATTAGTTCGGTGACATCAACTTCCCTCTCCACCTATTCTTCCTCCCTCCCAAACAGTGCTTCGCTCACTATTTGTCTCGCCCTGGAATTGTTAGCTTTTTGTAGGGAGTATTCTTGTTTTTGGCCTCTGGCACAACGGCCGGTCGAGATAGTTTGGTGATTCTATTTATCGTCTGTGGGCCGCCAATACGATCGATGCGTGATGGGCGGTGAAACCCGCCAAATCCGGTTGTCATGGTTGTTCTGTGTAGTGTTTCTGCGGGCTTGTCGACAACAACATGGTCGTATTGGTCCGCATCGGCCCCCTCGGCTGATGGATGTGGTGGCTGTGGTGGCTGATAGCTCTCAGGACGAACCGGTGAGCTGGAGAATTGGGGGTATACGCCCTTTTTCTGAGAAAATTTGTCGGGCGACTGCATCGGGTTCTTAAGTTTGGATGCCGGTGCTGCCTTGGTGCTATAGGTCCGTACTGCACCTCTAGTAGCCCCAAGTGAGTGCTTTGTGAGTTCAGGCCCTATATCCGCGGGTTTAGGAGGAGGAAGGTACGAAGTTGACAGAGAGCTAGATGCAGACTGTGGCTTAGCTGCAGCAGACGAGTAGCGAATGCCCGGGGTGCGGTTTTGGGTCTTGCTTGCACCTGTGCCCAGCGCTGACATAGATGTCGTTCCTGGCTTCGTTGCGGAGACAGGATTCTGAGGGGCAGACCTGGAATTCCTGAACCCCATGTCCACCAGAGTCCGTGATCCATTTTGCTTAGCTGCTATAGACTGGGCCGTTCTATTTGCCGTTATGGTGGGGCCTTGTGTAGAAAGGGTTGCGTGGTGCGAGCTGGCCGACACAAATCCGACGGTGAAATTTGTGCTCTGCTGCATTGTCGTTGAATATCCCGCCTCCCAATTCATGTCCGGGTTCGGAATGCCACCCGACCGGAGCTCTGTGCGCATTCTTTTACTCGACTTGCTGTTTCCATTTTCCTTATCTCCATCGCCCTGAAATTCAGTATCCGGTCGTTTAGAGCTGGGTGTTTCGGGGTAGTGGTCATCTTCAGTAATGGCCATTTCAGGCAGATTCTTGTAGATGTAGTCGACGGTGGGAAAGCTGCGGCCAAGAATCTCGCCCATCCCATTCAGCGCATCCCTTGTGAAAGAAGGCCCTCTATGCGCAAACATGGTGTGAGTATTGGTCAAGAAGTAGGTCATTTCACATGGTACCCAGTCGCCGCTCCAGGATTTGTCACGGGCAGGAAAGCTGAGATAGAGAAGTGCTTTGGCCCGGGTCATGGCTACATAGAGGAGGCGCCGTTCCTCAGCCACATCCTGAACTCGTGAGTTTGGAATGGAACCATTGTGGACATTGGGCACAAAGACCACGGGCCATTCTAGACCCTTGGCAGCGTGTATGGTGGAGATAGTGACTGTTCCCAGATTTTTCTTCTCCGGGTCTTCGTCACCTCGGTTCTCCTGGTAAGGTTCCGAAACTAGGGCAATGTTGGTGAGGAAGCGGTCCAGCATGTCGAGTTGGTTCTGTTGTGGCACGCCTTCGTTTTCAGGCAAAGTCTCGTCTTCCATACCAGCAGAGTCCACAAACTCCCGCGCATTCTTGACAAATTCTTCGACGTTGGACCAGCGCGTTTCGTGGTCTTCTTTGTAGGTGTTCTGTATGTATTCTTGTAGTTTGATGGTCCTGATAATATAATCAATCAGCTTCAATAGGTCAAATGGCTTGCCTTCAGCGCCTAGACGAAGCCTCGTGCGGCCGTTGTTGATCAGGCCAATCAGCTTGTAGAGCTCTTGCTCCTGGTTCTTCGAAAAGCTAATGCTGCATTTGCGGTCCCTGCGAACATGTTTAAGCAGGAGATCCCAAAGTGGGATCTTGGACTCCTCGGCTTCCAGGAGAAGATCACCGAGAGATTTGGGGCCAAAACCACGCTTTGGAGTGTTGAGGATTCGGGACACAGCATCGTTGTTCTTGGGCTGGTTTATGACACAGAGGTAATCAATGATGAGCTTGATCTCAGCACGCTCAAAGAACTTGCGACCCCCTAAGAGTTGTTAGCGCAGTGAAGTAGACCATCCAAGACAGAACAACGTACCAACCATTCGGTATTTTATGCGCTTTTTAATAAGGGCTGCTTCAATAAGCCGAGATGCCGACGAAGACCGTAGCAAAATTGCAATGTCATCCAGTTTGAGCGTCTTAGCTGTCATGTCCACGACACGACAGATTTCCATGGACAGCCAATCAGCCTGGTCCTTTGCTGTAGCAAGTCGTCGTAGTGCTGGTGCAGTGCCTTTCCCATGCACTGGAAGGAGAGACTTGTCGTAACGCTGGCTATCCTGTTTAAT
Organism: Ceratocystis destructans; assembly: GCA_038407095.1. Classification (NCBI taxonomy): domain Eukaryota; kingdom Fungi; phylum Ascomycota; class Sordariomycetes; order Microascales; family Ceratocystidaceae; genus Ceratocystis; species Ceratocystis destructans. Next base: position 162,349 of record JAXASZ010000640.1, read on the forward strand.
GACCTCGATGGCCGTGTCGACAATACGTGTTGACGAGCGATAGTTTTCCTCTAGGGAGATCTCCTCAGTTCCAGGGAACTCAACTAGCAGACGCTTAAGATTTCTTATTTCTGCAGCGCGCCAGCCGTAGATGCTCTGGTCAGGATCGCCTACTACCGTGATGCAGTTTCTCGCCGAGGCAAACTGCTTCAGCAACTCGTACTGCATGCCGTTGGTGTCTTGGTACTCGTCGATTAAAACGGCCTCAACATTAGCTACACACCGGGGATGTTTCTGGAGCAAGTCCACACATCGGACTAGCAAATCGTCGTAGTCAAGCATATCTGTTTCTGTTAAATATGCTTGGTACTCGCCGTAGATCTTGACATAGTTTGGTGGTTTATGGGGCTTTTTGACAGCAATGCCGCTAGCATTCACGCGTGCCTGTGTCGATGGAACCTCGCACTCTTCCTCTCCGTCAAAATACGGACTTCGAGACTTTTCTTTGCTGATAAAGCCCAGAACTGCACGCGGATCAATGTCGTCCAGATTGAGCCTCTTGCATATTCTTTTGATTACCGCCCGGCCGTCAGAGTCGTCCATAATGCTAAACTTTTTTGGGATGCCAATCAAGTGTCCGTATATGGCCAAGTACCGAGCTGCCAGCCCATGAAACGTGCCCAGCACAATCTTGCGCTGTCGTTCTTCGCCCAAATGCTTGCCGATACGCTCACGCATTTCCCGTGCTGCCTTGACGGTGAATGTAGCCACGATGATATTCCATGGCTGGTAGCCTAGTTGGTCTACCAAATACGCCACACGTGACGTCAGTGTGTGTGTCTTGCCGCAGCCGGGTCCAGCTAGGATAGCCACAGTACTTGAGCGAGACGATACGGCTCGATGTTGTTGTCGATTTAGGCCTTTCAATATAGCAACATTTTGAGTATTGCTAGAGTTTGAAGATGACATGGTTTTTTTGAGACAGAATGATGGAACATGAGGAGCACTTCTATGTCACAAATTTCGCCTAAGCGTGCAATTTGATAAGAGGTTGCTTATTCTGTGCCATGTACTGACTGATGTTTGGTCACCAAGGCAGAAACGCGTTAAGTGGCGAAGAATGTGGACTTGTGCTGTGGCGTTGGAACGCGTCGTCACGTGTGGCTTTGGGGAACCCTAACCCTATGATTCATATATGTGCTGTAACATTAACTTATTCTATCATAACTTCTGTGTCTGAGATTGTTCCTAGCTCGGCAATGCTTGGCTCGGCCACGACTGGAAGATTTTCCCCAGCTTCAGGTATATCTCGTGCACTTGAATGTTATAATTTCGGTTGGTCCCCCTTTTTAGGTTCTAAGCGCCCGATGGCACTTTGACTGTGATGTGTGACGTGATTGGCTGTGGCCTTGGAGAATCTTTGATCCCTTTTGGGGGAAGGAATGCCTCCTCCAAATATCACCATATTTTGCCGGACTAGTACCCAGCTTATCTTGACAAAGTGCGTATTCAGAAAGTCTATGTTTGCTTTATTATCTTTAAAGACTTGTCCTCTACCGTGTGGCTCGCGTTATGGATTTGGCTTGGTTTGTCGAGGACAGGGAAGCTTTGTTAAAAATCATCCTCATAGGATCAGCAGACTAAGCGGGAAAAACGGATCAGAAACCTAAATGGCTTTCCAGCCAATCACAGCCCTTGTTGATTTCAACGTCGGCGCTTAAAACTAGCCAATAAACGCTGAGAAGAGCCCTGGGTTCATGATGCTCTATCAAGAACGTGTTGGTGATATTAGGACATTGCTCAAGAATTTTGGGGATTTTTGCCTCGTATCCTTCCTGGCTATTGTCTTCATTGCAACTATAGAATTACGGCGAGTCTTGAAACACCCTACGTAACCTTGGTAAAAGCTTCATTCTACGTTGAAAGTTTGCGGCTGCGACGAGGCGATTCTCGTCACACCATCTCAGCTTCCTATCAAGCTTTCTGTAGTCTTGGCGGAGGAGCAGGAGGAAAAGGAAGGCTGGATTTACTCTGTGTTAGCCAATTAGCACTCGGATCTTCCTCCAAGATGATGGTAAAAGACCTGTTCAAGTGTAAAAGTGGGGGCTGTAGTCGCTACTGGTTGGCCACCTCCCTGTATGAATATGTAGATGTCTGCCCCTCCCTTCTTTCTTACTCTGCTTTCTTTTGTAATCTTTTAGCTTCTTGGTCCCCAACATCACGGTTGCTTTCATAATTATCCCGGGCTTGAAACTTGGTTCAGGCATCATCTTCTCTCCCTTAATTCCCTTCCTCCATCGCCGTCCCGGCCTATAGCATAAACTAGATTGGACTATCATTTTTCTCATCAGCCGCTGCTTCGCCTTTCACTGATACTCTCAACTGGCGAATCGTCTGCCGCAAACCTCTAGTTGCCGCTTCCTGTTGTTTTGCCTTACCTGCTTAGCTGGACAGGAACCACTATCCATAGGCTGATCATTATCTAGTTTTGCCCGCTTGGCCTGCTTCCTTTCTGTTCCGAGAGCTATTCTGGCTATCTGTACCCAGCAACAAAGCGGGGAACCACAAGAGGAGAAGGAAGGGGCATATAACCGACGAAAAGAAAGAAGAAGAAACTCATCTGATACTTTGTTCCTGTCTCGTATCGCCGGATACTAGCACGTCCTTCTCTCTTGGCTTTTAAAAGAGGCCGTCTCACCTTGATTTCTGCTGTCTTCTTTTCTTCCCCCTCCTGCCTCCTTTCTGGTCGCATGATGAGCCTCTCGTCTTCTCTTTTTTCTATTAATCCAATATCGCGCTTCTTGCAGCCTATCCCCACGGTCGGGACTTGTGCTACTGTCTGTATCGCTGTCTTCTTCCAGCCTTTGAGGGCTGCTTCACTCCCTGCCACTGCTATTCAGTCCCGAGATAGCGAAAACAACACACACCTGCTGCCTGCTCAGATTGGAGGCATCGTTGGCTCGTACGCTGTTTCCTTGGTGCTGGTCGCCGCTATTCTTCTTCTTCTCTCAAACCGTCGTCGTGAGCGACTCACGGGACTATACAATATCGAGCAAGCCGAAGGTGACATCTTTGGTTTCAACAAAGCTCCCAAGCCTGGTGCTGGGGGAATTACTCAGCCATCATCGCACATCTCCGTTCCAGTTCCGCCCCGCACCGTGTCACAGCCGCCAGGCGCGTTGTATTTGCAGACCAGAAATCTTTCTCTTCAAACTCAGAATCTGGGGCTTCCCTCGCCATCTAGATTTGAGTCTCCCCAGTCATCCCAGGCCTCAAGAACGCCACAGACACCGACTATAAACGCTTCGCAAGCCAGTATCCAGCCCAACATCTCGCCAGTTTCTTCCAAGCATACTCTTGGATTCGATTGTTCTGTAGACCAAGCTATTGTCGAAGCAGACAAGATAATGGCCGATAGACAGCTGGAGCAAATGTACCGCCACGTGCTGCAGCACGAAGAGGCTAAACGTCTTGGTGTCAACCCTCCTCCTTTGCCCATTGGAGAGTCCGCGGCTCACGGCCGTGATTCTAGCGTTTCCTCAAAGAAGGACAAGTCTAGACCCGGCATTCTGAACCTTAGCCAATCCACACCAGCTGCTGAGAAGCAGTCAAAGACGTCCCTATTCAAGCAATTGCTCTCGCCGCGTCGCAGCAAGGCACCCAAGGAACTTAAAATTTCGGCTCCCATCATGACCCCACAGTCTGCCACGTTTCCACGAGATCTCCAGGAGCTGAGCAGCATGACACCACGCGTATATGCGCCGGCCCTGCCTCCGCCCGTTCCTACCGAGGGTCAAGACTTCCAGTCTAATACCCAGCCCAAGCACCAGTCCCAGTCCCAGTCCCAGACTGCCTCTATAAACCCGCCGACTCCGGACTTTTCCCCCGCTAGTGCTATGAGTATTGATGAGCGTATGGAAGGCATGAACAAGGCATTCCCACCTGCTGGAAAGACATTGGATGCTACTTACAATCCGAATTGTGGGCCTGCTTCTGGTTCCGCTGTGGAAGCGGAGCCAGACTCCTCCACTTCCTCTTACGCCCCACTGGTAGGCCTTCCTGCTTCGCCACGTTCTAGCAGAGGGGATTTTCCTGCGCTGCCGGCTTCTCCAAGGTCCTCGAAAGCCCCGGGCCAGTTCGGCAGCGCTGCTAATGCTTCGGGGTTGTCACTGCCGCTGTCCCCTAGAACCTCCAACTTTTCGCGGCCCAACCAGCCGTCAGCAATGCGTACGGGCGGTGTTCTGCCATTACGTGCATATGAGCCGCCTCTGTCTACACCCCGGGCAATTGCCCAGACTACATTTGAGCGTACAGCCCCGTTCCCATCAATGGGGGCGGCCACTCCTGGAACATCTGTGCCATACACGCCATATCAGCCATTCTCGCCAGTGGTGCCGGTCACGCCATCGCTAGTTACGAAAGAAGAAAGGAAGCGTATGAAGAAGATGATACCCAAGACACCGACTCTAGAGATGACGCAAAGCTCTGACGACCTCTGGTAGGCGGTAGCAAGCGGTTGATTGCTCCTGAGTTTTTTGTTAGTCCCTTTTTTATTCTCATTCTCAGTCACTCGTTTACGTGATTTATATCGGATTTCTGGCTGTAGGGTTGCGAGAGGCTGGTCAGAAATTGAAGGAGTTTTTTGTCACCATGTATTTAGTTTTTTGTCATGTTAAGTTAAGTTGTAGTTGCTGGGTATTACCAAGTCAGCCCCATTATGCTATTCCACACTGATATTGTAGAGAACACGTGATGCACAACTTAAAACGCCATTCAAGATTGTGGCGTCGGCAATTCGTGAGCCGAGTCATTTTGTCAAGGCTCTTTCTTCTTTTGGGGGTTTCCCTTTTCCTTGTTCTTTTTTGTATATTTTTTTTTTGCAGGGGAAAGAAACGGAAGGAAGGGAAGGAGACAAAGACCAGGTAAATCTAAGGAATGGGGCAAGAGAGCCCAGGAAAAACTGATGGGGAAAATTCACCACCAATAGAAGTTGTCAACAGGTAATTAATTATCTAGAAAGGGGAAGGGATAAACCTGATATTTGGTTAGATAAAAGAAAGCAGAGCGCCTCGAGAGCAAGGACCACCTTGAATTATCGACTTTTTTTTTTTTTTCCTTTTTTCCGCTCTCTCAAATAACTATGGAACCCTGGAAAAAGAGACCACGGAACACCAAGGTCGGCCCATGGATATCGCCAAATCATACGATAATCCTTCATCATCTTGCCATTCTTTCCAACTTTATTTTACATAGGATTTTCTATTAGAGTCTAGAGAACGAGTTTCCTACCCACCCCCCCCCCAGAGGAAACACAGGACAAAACGGACAATTGCTGTTTTTGCAACACACTGCGGTTGGTTGTTGGAGAAAGAGGTTCTTGCGTTCCTACTTTGGCTATTGCTCGTTCTGTACTTTTGTTCGGCCACATTAGCTGTTACAATACTTGGTTATTTGGCGTGTTACAATCAATACGGCAGGCACACGCAAGCAACTCACTCACTGTTCTCGTCTTTTTTTCGCCCTTGGTGCCTTTGTCGGACTGGCCTGACATTTTGCTGCTAGTTGTCTTTTAGTAAAAAAAGGACGCTCCTACAGCACAATAAACACGCAGCCTTACGCCCCCCTCTCGCTCTCCGCATCGTATCATTTTTGCCTTCTCAACTATACAAGACGGTCAATTCACTGGTCTAGCGCAGTGGATTTTGCTTCGTGCTCTAAGGCAGTCTGATGAGATCACACTGTTAGCGCCACAGGCTTCTGTAATTATAAGGCTTCTCTTTATTTGTTTGTTGAAGTTTTACCGCTTAGTCTACGTTCCACAGGCCAGCACGGCATTGCTACAAGCCTCCAGCAGGCATCACAATATTCTTTTCCTTTTTTTTTTTCTTTTTTTTTTTTCGCAGCGCCACTGGTCCTATTCTTACTCCTCTTCCTGCTCAGACTTGGTATTGGCCTGGTTTTATTGTGTCGTCGTTTTTACCGTTCCCGTCTGGTTGCTCATACGCTCATGCTCATACGATAATCAGCTCTATCGCCACACCCTTTCCCTCCTTGATCCATCCCATTACAATCCCTATCTCTATTAGCTTTAGCCTTGGCGGGCAGTTGACCGTGCTCTGTTTTTCTCTGGTCTGCTTAGGTCCTGCTTGTGTGTCTGTCTGCCTTTGCCTCTGTTTGCTCTGCCTCTGGCCCGCTTCTGTTCTGTTCTATTTTCTCCCATCAAATCTTTTCTCTCTCTTTATCTCCCTCTTCCGATCGACCCCCCCGGGGCCGTTGTATGTCAGACCACAATTGCATGATCCGCCCAAGTGTGCAGTTTCAGATCTAGCCGCACTTGGACGGGCTCACAGATATCGCATCGTTTGTTACTGTTGCTAGAGCCAAAGAGGACAAAGGGGTTAATAGATGGCTGATTCAGAGCATCATAGAAGCAGCAACAGCCTTGCCGGTGCCGGCACTGGCACTGGTGCTGGCGCTGGCGGTCTTTCATCTGGTGTTGGTATTAGCCTAGGTTCTGGTGCTCATTCTGATACCCTTACTGATGCCCATCCGTCTGAGGGTGATCCATTTGGCCCTGTCTTCTCTTCTTCATCTGCCGGTCCCGGCATTAACGCTACTGTCAGTAATATCGGTGCAGGCGCAGGTGCTAGCGATACCCTCTACTCCCCTGTGGCCAGAGATTTGCACCCATCACCTTTCCCCCCCTCTGGGAGCTCTGTTGCCGAGGGTCTTACCCACTCACGCTCCAACTCTCATGCCGATACCCAAGTCCAGGCCCAGGTCCAGGCCCAGACTCAGCCTCCCCGAGATCATGCCCAAGTCCAAGCTCAGGTTCAGGATCAAGCGCAAGCACAAGCTCACCATCACCTGTCGTCCCATGCCCACCCCCAGCATCAACACCAACATCACCAACATCAACAACAACAACAACAACAGCAGCAGCAACAGCCACAACAGCCCCTGCAACTTGCCCATGCTACCCAACCCCAGGGGCAACCCCAGAGTCAAGACCCATCTCCTGCTTTGGGCCACGGCCATTTTCAAATTCAGCGCCAGGCCAATCATCTCCTCCACGAACCCAACATCTCGGATCCTGGTGTTTCCCCTTCCGCTGCTGCTTCGGCCTCTGCTTCTGCTCTCAAGTCTTCTCCTGTAGATCCCCCTCTAGACAACAGCAGCAATAACAACAGCTCTCAAACTCAGATTCAGGCGCAACAGCAGCCCCAAGGACAGCAACCCCAACCGCAGGCCCAACCCTATTACTTCAACAATATTAACCTGAGCCTTTCCAACTGGCAACAAACTGCTGCTCCCCCCGCTTTCAATACCTCCTCTCCCACTCCTGCTTCTATTCTATCTACTACCTCTATCTCTAACCCTGCAAACACTACTGCCTACCCCTCAGCTTGGGATCTCAGTGTTCTCTCTCCGCAAGAGCAGAACCACCATTTGCAACAACTCCAACTACAGCAGTTGCAGTCTCTCTTCCCTTACTCTCCATCAGCAGCCTCTGCAGCCTTCCAGCAGCCAATATCTAGTGGTCTTGACGCTATATCGCCCGAGGCTGTCGAGAAACTCACTCCTGCTCAGCTTGACCGGCTCAAGTCTATCAAGATGCCACCGCCACATTTACGCTATCACTCTCCCACCGGTATGTCTACTCCTGGTATGCTAGGCACTACCGATGAACCATATGGGAATACGTCAATGGAGGTCGATGTCGCGCAGTCATCGACTGCTACCACCAACAAAAAACGCAAGGTTTCCGCAGAAGATGAAGATGAAGATGACGAAGAAGAAGACGGAGGTCCCGTGAAAAAGACTGCTCACAATATGATCGAGAAGCGATATCGAACTAATCTCAACGACAAGATTGCGTTTCTGCGCGATTCAGTCCCTAGTTTGAGAATCATGTCCAAGAGTGCACGAGGCGAGGACACTACAGAAGACCGCGAGGAACTCCACGGGCTGACGCCTGCGCACAAGCTAAACAAAGCAACTGTATGTTGATGCTATCTGGTCTCTATCGGCCTTATGCTTCCCCCAAGCATTTCACTTATCTACTTGGCTTCTTTCTCAGTTGAATATCGCCAACAATACTAACCTTGTTTTCAGGTTCTCAGTAAAGCTACCGAGTACATCCGGCATCTTGAGAAGCGAAATAATCGCCTCATTGATGAAAATCTCGCAATGCAGCGCCGAATCCAAGCTTTTGAAAAGCTGTTCATGGCCGGCGCAATGAGCGGAACTCTAGGTCCTTTGCCTCCAAATCTCATGTCCATGCAATATGCCGCTGCTGCGGCTGCTGCACAAACACCTGGCCCCTCCCAGTTCATGTCCCCGGAAGTTGATATGGAATCGTCACAGCCACCTGACACACCCGCTGTCGGAATGATTCCTGTGCCCGATGAAATGAAGCGTCTGCTGGAAACTCAAATGCAGGGCCAGCCGTATCCAATGCCCCCGCAGCAGTTCGCATCTCCTATAGGCAACCGCCAACAAACGATTCAACAGCAGCAACAGATGCAGCAAGCCCGATACCAAAATGGCAGTAACAACTTTGGAAAGCTCATGGTTGGCTCTCTCGCTGGCCTTATGGTTCTCGAGGCCCTGCGAGAGGATGAACAGAGCACCGAACAACCAGAAGGCCGTGGACTCTCAGGCCTGCCAACATACATTGCCAACTCCGCATTGTCTCGTATGCATTTTAGCATGCTGGGATACCCTGTGTCAACATCGAGGGTCCTACTAATGGCCAAGCTCGCTTTGGCAACAGGAATATTTATCTACGTCTTAGTTCCTATTCTTTCGGCTAGGCTAGCAAGAGGGCCTAAGAAGGTAGCTGAGTCTAGAAGGCGAATGACTCCTTTGGTAGCATCTCCGGAGCGTACTCGCGAGCAATCATGGGAGTATATTACTAGCAAGGTGTGGTTCCCGACGTGTGGTAACCCCGTATTAGGGATGCTTGTTTTGTTTGTCAAAGCTATTGAAGTTGCAATATACTTCTTCCTTGGCCCCCACAACTACCAGCGCCTCTTTGGCCGTAGCCATGACGCAGAGGCGGAGCGTGTTCGTGCCTGGTCCGAAGTTATTGACTTCCAGCTTTCCGGTCATGATGAGACTGTCAGTTCCCAGCGGCTTCTTTTTACCCTCCTCGCCTCAACCACGCTTCCAAAAAGCCCCATCAGTTTGATGCGAAAGGCCGTCCATATGAAAATTGCTGCCCAGTCGATTGGGGGCGCCACCGAAATTCCGTTTGTTACCTCCTTTGTTTCTCGGTTTTCTCGATCGTGCTGGAATAATGCTAGATACCTTCATCATGCCCTTGAGCGTCTTCAAGGCATCTATTCTGACGATACGATTGATTTCGATAACGAACTCTCTCAACAGTTAGCTCTACTTCTTGAGCAGGAATATGATGATGTGCTTACCCACGATGTTATCAACAAAGCTATAAACCACATCTGGAATGCTACAGGGCCGTCTAGCGATATATATATGTCTTCATGCTTGCCTCTGGACTTGGTCGCCAGCTGGTGGTCCGAAATGCTGGTCAACCAAGCGTTGCTTCGGAGCCTTGACACCAAACGCACTAGACTTTCTACCACTCAGGCTGAAATCGATGCAGATTTGGATCTTGCACTTAGCGCCTCTCCAGCTGGATCTGTTGTAGAGGCTCGGGCTGTCGTTGCACACGCCCTTTTAGCGGAAAGAAACCGCGGCGAACATATATCTTACGCCACAAAGCTTCTTAATCGCTCTAGCTTTGACGTCTCTGTAGCTAATGACTTGAACGCCTCGCTTCGATGCACTATCGCTTTGGAATCGCTGAGCAGGGCAAACGCCATGAATAAGTCTATCTCACTACCGATCTACACATGCCCTAACCGCATATTAAGGCCATCGTCGCTGCTGAGCTGTGTGGCTACATGCAAGCTTACCGAGGCTCTTTCTCAGAGCTCTGGCATAGCTAGGTCACATGGCGATATGGTTGAGTCCATGTCCAAAGACCTGCGACAATGGATTGGGGGTGGCCAGGGAAAAACCAGCGGGATGAACGCCCAGTTGCGCCTGGATTTGATTAGCTGGAGTCTAGGAGTTTCAAAGTCCATGGCTTATCTGAGGGAAGATTCTGCCTACAGTGTTGCCGACACTAAGGGCCAGAGTCAGGTAAAAGCAGAAGAGGTGTTGGCGTAGAAAGGTGTGGATGGCATGGTATGTTGACGGCTAGTGGTATCAACTTGGTGACTACATAATTCACAGCTATGCGTTGTTTTTGACTACACTATGTGACCGGCTTAATCTGCGCTGTAAATATAGAGGCTTTTAGTGGGGGTGGTGGCCTGGGACCATCTGTAGGTCTAGTTTCGTGAGTATGTATAGGGGGTAAACCTCAAAAATGACCTCTGCTAGGTAGAGCTTCTTGTAACCTTGTCTGTCACCAGACTTTTGGCCCCCAATATCAACCAACTCTAAACAGCTTCATAACTACTAGCCTTGGGCATCTCACTACGCTATCACCACCAGCACAACGGAAGAAAAAGGAAAAAGGAAGCAACAGCTTGGAAAATGACCGACTTCCAGTTTCCGCGAGAATATAGCTTTCCTCCTTTCTTTACGCGTCAGACAAATCTGACTACACATCATGCCCAGCTGACAAAGTGGTCTGCCCTTGTCCTTGCATACTGCCAACACCATCGCATTTATAAGCTGTCCATCTCACCATCAAGCGGTGCCGGCACAGGCGCATCTGCCAGTGCGCTAGGAAATACATCGACGCTTCCCCTAGGCTCGTCGTCGCTCGCTACTTCCAGCACGGCCGTATCACCTCCAGACCTCTTTGCCAACCCCCGCATCAACCGCCGCCTGGCAACAGCTGACATCCGTGAGGTTATTGACTTCATGCGGCGTGACGGACGTGCCGAGTATGTGTATTCCTCGGGCGGGCGTGACGGCGGCGTAAGCGCGGGGGGTACGGCAGCGGGTGGTGATGTGGTCTGGATCTATTGGCGGACGCCGGAGGAATGGGCGGGGCTGTTGGAGCGGTGGATTGAGGAGACCGGGCAGAAGGGCACTGTGTTGACGCTGTATGAGCTGGCAGAGGGAGAGAAGACGCTAGGCACAGGTGAGTTTGCTTCCTTTTTTTATCTACGTGTGTGTATTGTATGCATAGGGAGTGGCATTGCTAATGCGTGGTTATAGAATTCCATGGCTTAGATAACGATTTGCTGCTCAAGGCACTCAACGTGCTGGTCAAGCGCGGCAAGGCACAGATCTTTGGACAGGATTCCTCGGGAGTCAAGTTTTTCTGAGATCCTCTTACGGAGAGGCATTTGTATTCACGACTAGATCTACATTCTCATGGACTGCGTGAGAAAAAAAAAAAAAAAAGACAGATACCAAGCCAAGTTACCGTCTCGGGAAGCAAGGGCGGCAGGCTCATCTCAACACAATTCCTCCTCCCCTTTGTCTGCTCAACAACTTGCTTGCCAGTAAAAAACGCCGCATGAAGGGAAAATATAGTACAAAGAAGGGAATCCAATAGGGAAAAAAACAGGCTACTACTCCGCCTGTCTTACGTCTTCTTTTCGTTCTCCACCAGGTACTTTTCATCCCAGATCATCTCCTGCTTGATCGCTATCGCTAACAACCACTCAGTTAGGACGATGCGCGGTTCCATGTTGCCGTTAACCGCCATATCAACAAATCGTGTGTATAGCCTTTGTTCTTTGGGGGAGTTGGACGAGAGGAGGTACACTGGCTCGAGTGGAGCGCCGTCAACTGTAGGCTTTTCAGGCTTAATAACATTGCGAGCTGTGAGCTCCCGCCACGTGGCACCGTTAGCCTCAGCAATGGCACGGTATGTATCTTTACCGTTAGCCACATGGTCAGAGCAGAAAATGGGCACGCCAGAAAGTAGACGACCCTTGTTAATACGCGCTCGTGCAACAGCTTCTTGTAGATTAACATTGTTGGCTTTTTCATATTCTTTGTCTTGCAGCAGGAAGTCGAGTGGGTCAAGCAATGTATCCTGGTCAAGTACGCTGTCGATAAAGGATGTGTTGATGAGGGTGGGCCCTCGCGCTAGTGTCTTGAGAAACTTAAGTGTACGGAGGACTTTGGGTGCTGCAAGGTACTGACAGGGATTACCGTCTTCAACGAGCTTGATACCAAACTCTCGGAGCCGCGCCTATGTGGGAATATTGCTGTATTAGCACACCTGTGATCATATCATTATAACATGCAATACTGCCTTTTTTGTCCCAAGTTCTCACCTTTTCTCGCTCTTCCAATTTTGGGTCGTTTGACCAGCGCCTGAAGCCAGTCGTCATGATGCGATACTTGATATCTGGTAGCGCCTTCCGCTTCTTAGTCGTGTGCGCCTCTTGTCCATCGTCATCAGGCTCCTTGTGATCTGCTTGCTCGGTCCGCCGGCCCTTTGTAGAGTCACGCATCGCCTTTTCTAGCTCGTCGGCCGCGCGTCTCCCGCCCCAAACACCGCCGCTGCTGGTGCGCTTGTTCTCCCTTTCGTATAGCTTAATATCCGCGACAAGATTCTGGATATTCTTGGCTGCCTTAGACTTGGCGCTGCGGCCCGCTGTAACAGGAGTATCAATATCCATTTCACTAGTTGCCGATGCAAAGCTAGTAGTGCTGGCAGTCGTGTTAGTAGAAGACTTGGCTCGCATTTGGCGTGTTGGTGTGGCGTATTCGGTACTACTGGTATCAGTTGTAGAGGTTTTGCGTTGTCGTTTGACCGACTTGGGGACTGCAGCGGCTGGCGGTTCCTCTTCCATGTAGTTGAGGGTGCCTTTGGCAGGACCCCTTTGGAAGACATTGTCGTTAGCAACATCACGGATACGTCTTTTGAGCTGCGCTACCTTAGGCAAGTCCTCGCCACCAGGGTAATAGAGGTCACGCAGGATAGCCTCGTCGAAGAAAGTCTGGCCGAGAACCTCACTAAGGTTAGTTCGAGGGGGAAAATGACTGTATCGGGTATTTGAACACGGCTGTACAGCACACTTGGCGTAACTTTCCTCCACCCACAAATGGCTCACTATCTCGATACCCCAGTCCACAGCAGCCTCGCATTTTTCGCCCGCGCGCCGCGCGGTAACCAGATGTGTGTTGTCATTCTTCATGGTCTTGGTGAAACTGGCACCAGCAGCCGTGATGAGGTTCTCCAGATACGTTCGCGCCTCACCGCCATAGTTGGACACTGTAATTTTAAGGCCTTCAAAGCCCTTGAGGGGCTCTTTGGGGATGGGATAGTGCAAAAGCCGCCGCAAGGGCGAGGTCCAATGGTCATTGACAATGAGGTGGTAGAGCCAGGACAAATTGCCTACGTCTTTGCAGAGATGTGATGCCCGTACATAGTCTTTACCATAGCGATATCTTCCGATGTACATGTCACAGTCATCTGTGTTGTCTACGACTGATCCACCGGATTCTTTAATGAGGTCAGCGATGGTGTTACGCAGGTCGTCAGCAAGCACTAGGTCATTGCCAAGCATAACTGCCTTTTTCTGAAATACCCGTAATGGCGCCCTGGAGCCTTTAACAGCTGGCCGTGGCAGCGCAGCGGGATTGGGATCTATGGCACCAACAATGCCCTTGCTCAGTGGAATCTTGAGGTTGTCTTTGGGATCAGTGGTGAATACTTCCATGTTGGGAAGTGTATATGGGGTTTCGTCGATGCGCTTGCCGAGCTTGAAGCAATCGTTAAACCTGAACCAAGACTGTTAGACAACTGGCAACTCTAATGACTAGGATGTATGTATATTGCTTACCAATGGGGGATAACAAAGACACCTCGAAAGCCCTTGGCTTTAGCCTGAGCTGACAATTCCTCCGTCAAGTATGGCGCACATATATGCGTCGTGAGACGAGTAATGGTCCGATTTTCAGTGCCTCCAAGCGCCATAGTGGCCCCAACAATAGTGTCCGTATCTGTTTCTGAGAGTCCGCTGCACGTGACGACAACATTCGAGAATATCAAGCGTGGGTCTGGCGAGTATGGGCGCAACTGTGGCAGCTTGCCTCGGGTTAAAGCCTGTTGAATCCAGTGGTGGCTGACTACCGGAATCATGAACGCCTGGGCATCCACATACTGCGGGAAGTCGATGGTGGTCGAGATAATGTGTGTTGCTTCAAAGGTCCGCAGATCATTGTCGTCGAGGGGGGCACAGACCGAGCCTCCATTCTTGATGACGATTTCAGAAAGCTATTGGGAGACGTTAGCTTTACATTAATGCCCATTTATTTGCTACAGGCCGCATAAGGCAGACTGCAGAGCAGGTAGGCATTTGACAAACCTCGCCAATCAACTTAGTCGATAGTAAATCACTGGGGACAAATGCAAAGACGCACTGGTCGAACACGGCCTTTGATCCCCCCATTGTAGGTGCACTATCAGCAAAACAGCGTAAACGCCTGAATATAGCTGTAGATTTAAGGCCCGAGGAAATACGGCAAGATGCAAATAACAAAGCAATACAGTTTTATTGCGTCTAAACTGACGTCTTGTTTGCCTAAATCCAAAGCGCAAAGTCTACATGTTCTCCGCGAAACGCGCTGGGGCACTTGATGACGCGCTCAGGTCAAGTCAGGTAGTCACGTGATATATAAGTAAGTGGGGTACAGCTGAAAAAGGCTTAATCTCATTTCTGCTATCCGGCAGCTGTTGGCAGCTGTGTTCTCAGGCTCAGTTTTAACAGTACCTTGCAACTTTACAAAAGCTTTGTTTGTGTAAGTCCTTTGGAGTACAGTTTCTTTGCCGTTTCTAATCATACCAAATTGCATTCATGCCAAATCCAGGCTCTGGTATGCGCACTCGTGCCACGCGCGCGAAGAACTCATCCTGCCAGCGATACATTTCTACCCACCCCTCCTGGTCGTCGGTAATAGCCACCCACTCATCGCTCCAGTCACAGGGCGCTACGGCATTGCTGTGGCCTCCGCTAGTTGGGGTTGGGTTCAGGCAGATTTGCCTCTCGATACTGCCATTGCTGCTGAGTTTGAATGCTGCCATATAGCCGGTCAAGTCAAAACTATTGGACCGGCTGCTCGCAAAGAGATACTTGCCGCTAAATGATACCGCACAGACATCGGCGCGGTACATAGTCCAGCGGTCTGGAATTCCGGGTGGAATTAGAGGGAAAGACCTATGTGTGTATACCGGGAGCTTCGTTGTAGGATCTATAACGTACTCGCAAATTCGGTTACCTTTCTCCATCAACGCATATAGATAATTTCCTGTAGGGTGCATTGCAACCCAGCGAGGGTGGTCGCGGGGATCAGGCGCATCAACGGAGCTGACCAGAAGCATGTTGCCAGAACTACTTGCTCCAGAGTCCTTGCGATGAACCCACAGTTTGTTAGCTCGCAGATCAGCCGAGTACAAGTAAGTCTCAGAGGGATCAAAGACCATGCCGTGGATGCCGCTGTTGGGTTGGTACTCGTAGTTCTGCGTGTTTGTATGCAACTTTCCATCTTCGTCTACGGAGAATACACTGCCGTGCCCGGCATGATCATAGAACGGGTTGCAATACACCGAAAATGGCTCCTTCTTTGCGGCCAGCAAAAATATGGCCCGTGTGTTGGTGTCGCTAGAGCTGGCCTTTGCTAGAGGACGTCAGTCAATAGTTCACTGTGGTTAGAGAAAAGAACACTCACGATCATGAAGCATGGGATGAGATATCTCATGCACGATTTCCGTTGGACTTTTCACGGCAAAGCTCGACCACTTCTTCATAGCCGAGCCATACAGGTTCTTCTTGTCATGCTGTAAGCGGAGCGGATCAATATATCAGCATCATCAGCCCATGTTGTTTTTGTCTCTGAAGTCTTCACAGATCAACTCACACTAAAAGCCATCCAAGAGATAGGTTCATCTTCTGGGATAGCGGTCCGCTTGACCAACTTCATTTCGAGCGTCTCATCGTTAAATGAAACCGTGAAAATAGCACCGGGAGGCGTCCATGTGCCAATCATCAAGTGGTGGACAGGCATTCTGATGGTTCTGGAGATGTGAAGAAAACGAGAACTTTGGGTGAGCCTAGGGACAAGTTTTGGCAGCCTGTAGCCCATTCTAAATGAGGGAGAAGAACAAAGAGAAGGAGAAAGCCCGCAACAGGCCTCACATTTCTCCCGTCTCCAAAATCACGGCATATCAAGCAAGTACCCAAAGCTAAAAGGCTGGCTGAATTCCTTTGCCGTGGTGAGCAAGTGCCAACCCTAGTCCTTAACCCTAGATACAACGGGAAAACGTTACCGCATGAACTGCCGGAAATATTAAGTGCCGCGGCAAATGATTCTTCCCAAATCTTCTGCAAATTGTACTACCAACCCTAGGGAACCCTGGGCCACCCTCAAGTAGAAGCGTTTCCTGCTGGACAGAGTTATCTATTAGTAACGGGAGCTAGAAGCGGTAAATTAGATGGTAAAAGTAGGAAGGAGGGGGACTTGGTTCTTTATTACGTGCACATGACCATCTCATCAGTGCTCATAGGCTTCCCCCATAGTCCGCTTATAGGTCCTCAAGGATGAGTTACCCCGTATTCTGGCCCTCTTTGATAATGGTATCAAGAATCTAGCTTGAGGACTAGGTGAGTATCGTGGAGATTAAGGGATACACTTGGTCGTCTGATTCTAGGCCTGTCTAGTGCGTACTTTCAATTTCATCGCGCTAAACAGTACAGTTGCTTACGTCTATATACCAAGCAGTTGTATGCTGTGTCTACAACTATATGCACACCTTGCCACCGACGTCATCCCTTGTCTCTCTTGCCTCCCGTCAAACATGTATATCCCATGTCATTCCATACAGCAGTTCGTAGAGCCCTCCCATGAAGAAAAAAAAAAGAAACAACAAACAAAAGACAGAAGACAGAAGACAAAAAGACCATGACTAGCTAGCTGCCTTTCTCCTTCCCCTCTCCTCCCCCCCTCCCACTCTTCTTGCGCTTTCCCTATATCTCGCAGTCTAGGCTTCTAGTTCCACATCGCCTTAATGATTTTCCCTGGGCCACTAACATGGCTTGGATATCCGATTGTTGTAATATTTCTCGCTCAATACCAGACACCCGTAACCGGCGCTTCCTTTTGTTCCTTTATCCCCCCTCTAGCAACACTCTTGTCAATTCCTCCTGTCTTGTCTTTTTCCTTAGCTTGCCGAGCCCATGCCCGAAGAAAGGGCCTCCTCATGCTAGAATGTGGGGTAGCTGATAATCAGTGAACTAACGTGCAGCAACGGGTACGTGCTTAGCGCGTGGGCGTAGGAGAGAGGCAGAGGCTCACGGCAATTGTTAGCTGCTACTCTGCTTCCTCTTTGAGACAGCTTCTGCCTCCCCTTTTTTTCGCCCATTCTAGTCTTGGCCCATGCTAAGTCGGGCCGTAGTAGGCCACAGTAAGACGCCAGAAGAATATTCATGATGGAATGTCGGTTGTGTATTTTTGCGGCTCTCTAGATATAAAAGCCCAAGGTCATCCCTGGATTTTGTACCTTCTGTTTACCTCTCAAACCAACCATCAAACAACTTCTCTCACAAACACCTACGGACTCTTCTTTTCCTTCTCCATTGGCCCTTTCCTTACTCTCCTGTTTTATTTCGTCATCTTCTGTTGCTTCCATCTTATTCATCCCTTCTTTTCTCCATTCACAATGTCAACTGAGACTATCACCCTCACTGCTGCTCCCGCCCATAATGAGACGCCCGAGGCTGGCCGCAGCCGTATGGACCGCTGGGATCCCACCTTCACCAAGCGTGTTTTGAGCACCATGGGTCCCAACATGACACCCCGTAACCGTGAGCTCATGGGATCTCTGATCAGCCATCTCCATGACTTTGCCCGCGAGGTTGAGTTAACCAATGACGAGTGGATGGCCGGCGTGCAGTTCATCAACTACATTGGCACTGTTACTACACCTACCCGCAATGAGGCTCATCGTATTTCGGATATCCTAGGTCTTGAGTCGTAAGTCTTACATCATATACTAACCCTAACCCCAAGGATGATCCACTAACATCATTTTAGGCTCGTCGATGAGATTGCCCACAAGGTCATCTCTGACACTGGTATTGACCCCACATCGTCTTCCATTCTCGGCCCCTTCTGGTCTCCCCATGCCCCCTTCCGTGAACTTGGTAGTTCTATTATTGTCAACCCTAACCCAGATGGTCGGGTTGTCAAGATGTGGGGCAAGATCACGGATCTAACTACGGGCAAGGGCATCCCCAACGCCGTGTTTGACATTTGGCAAGCATCGGCCAATGGAAAGTATGATTTCCAGGACCCCGAAAACCAGACCCCCAACAACCTGCGCGGCAAGTTCCGTGCCGACGCCGAAGGCAACTACTCTCTGTACTGCTACTACCCCACTGCCTACAGCCTACCTTCTGACGGCCCGGCCTACAAGCTGGTGCAGTTGATGGACAGACACACTATGCGCCCAGCGCATATTCACATCATGGTCACACATCCCGAGTTTAAGGGCTGCACTACTCAGCTGTACCCCAAGGACGACCCGTGGCTGGTTACCGACACAGTTTTTGCCGTCAAGGACGATCTTGTGGTTAACTTCCCTGCTCTGGAGGGCGATGACAAGGCCAAGCTGCAGCTTCATTTCGATGTAGTGCTTGCGCCGAAGGACTACAAGGGCAAGGAGTTCCCTGATAAGAAGGTGGGCAAGGCTTGAATCGAGTAAGAGTGATGAGGTGAAAGATTGGAAGGTGGAGCAAGTCTGTACATTACGTTATTTATCATTGTTTGCTGGTATTGCATTTGGATATCTCCGGGAATTTCTGGTTTAATTAAATTTCTATTCAAAAATTAGATTGGTGAAAGGTTCGTGATGGGCATTCATAGGAAAGTACTGAGGACTTGCTAGGCACATTTGCTTGTTCTACTGTAAGCCTTGCCCTGCTTGATAGGAAGATGATGGGCGGGGACTGTAGTGCTGAGATACTGAAAGCTTGGATGCAGTGGGCAAGACATAATGAGGTAGGTTCATGTCTTGGAGCAGAAACGATGGGTAGCACCACTGAAAAAACGAGAGCCAGAGCAAACGGCGCATGAATCATATTGGCCGCTTAATTTTCCCTTCCTACTATTTGAGAACACGATTCCGGTGTGTTCCAGCCCACTTCTCATGTACTTGCATGGTATACATCTTCCATCTACTGAAAAAGACTTTCATTTGTATTCACGAGTCTGGTCATATAGGTTCTCCTGCTTTATCTCAGCTTCCAGATACAAGTCATACTTGTAGGCTTAGCATGATAATATCATCACTAAATTAAAGCTTCGACTTCGACAAACGGGCCACAAGCTAATCGCGGAAACTCTAAATCAACCCTTATTCTCGATGCTTATAAAACTGGATCTTCTGTGGCTTCGGTTAAGCGGCGTACATCCTATTGAAGAGCTATGTCACAATATTGAATATGTACAATCCAAGTTGAGCTTGTCTCCTTCTCAGACTGGATCATAGCGAGAAATCTTACGATTACCAAGATCTTACTTCCTCTTTCCTAGGCTGATACCCAGAGGAAAAATCTGGAGCTCTCCTTGTGCTTATGGCTGGCTCTTTCGGCGGAATGAACCGAAATGACGTCATATGCTTATAACTTGGTAGACCTGCACGTTTATACAGATAGCAGCCAAGAGATATATATGATAACGGCCTTGGATTTTAGAGCCGCAGTCACAATTGGTTTCTAGAAGGTCAACTTGGACGTTTATTAGTTGTATCTTTATGCAAAAAACAAGTTCACGCAGAAAACAAAAATACAAAGAGCCGAGGATGTAGTTCATGACAGGCAGTAACAGGAAGCATAACGCGCAAAATTACATCCAATAATAAACGACCCTTATAGCTTACTGGCTTTTGGAGCGATGATTGACAGCTTCTCCTTGAGGGTTTGCTCTGCTTCCTTCTCGATTCTAGCCACTAAATCTTTGCATGTAGGAATATCATGAATCAGGCCAATAACCTGGCCTGCAGTCCACACACCATACTCCGGGTCGCCCCTAATAAACACTTCCTTTCCACGCTTCCCACTAACAAAAGGCGCAATCTCCTCAAACTTGCCCTCCTTGCTCTCGCGCTCAACCTTAAGTGCCTCTTCAGTAATCTTGTTCTTGAACAAACGCGTCGTGTTTTTCCAACGCCGCATTACCAGAGCTGTGTCTGTTTCCTGTGCCGAAACAATTCGCTCCTTGATATTACGGTGTACTGGGGCTTCTTCAGTGCACAGGAATCGTGTGCCCATGTTGACTCCACAGGCACCTAAACACAGCGCTGCGGCCAGCCCCATACCGTCGGCGAAACCGCCTGACGCAATGAATGGTGTCTTGAGCTCCTGGCGTGCGCGCGACAGCAAGATGAAGTTTGTGATATCGCTCTCGCCAACGTGGCCAGCACACTCGAAACCATCAATGCTAAGAAAGTCGACTCCCAGTTTAACGGCAGAGAGCGCATGACGCACTGTCGTGCACTTGTGCAGCACGATAATTCCCGCCTTCTTTAGCTGTGTGATGACAGGGCCTGGTGAGTTACCAGCCGTCTCGACGATACGCACACCCGCATCGATGATGGCCTGAGCATATGCGGCATAGTCGGGGGGTACAAGCGATGGGAGTAGCGTGATGTTGACAGCGAATGGTCGGGTTGTCAGGGTGCGGCAACGCTCGATTTCAGCAGTGAGTGCGGCGGGCGTTGGGAAAATGAGAGCAGTGATGATACCAAGAGCGCCGGCGTTCGATACAGCAGCGGCGAGGTCGGCAGTTCCAACATGCTGCATGCCACCTTGGACGACAGGGACTATATTTTGTATATGTTCATGTTAGTTGGAGGGTGAGAGAGAACGAGCAAAAAAGGAAACGTGAAGATAAGCACCTTCGATGCCTAGACGGCGAGTGAGCTCAGTTGTGAGAGGCATGGCTGTATTTATCAGCCAATTAATGGTGAATAAAAAGGTAAGATCGTTGCTGTCTATACAAATAGGGGGAAAGCGAAATGAAGAAGGCAAGGCAAAGAGAAGAACCAAATGGAGCTGACGATGAAAGTGCAGTAGCTTTTTAGTAGAGAGGGTTAAGAAACGAGGAAAAAGCGCAGCCTAATTCCCTTGTTTAACATAAACATGCCGAGGTTCAACTGTGAAGCAAAAGGAGCTCTGCTAAGCAAGAATTAGTAAGGATCTGGTTCATGGGAAGACAAGGTTGGCGAACCGCCGCATTTTTTTAGCTCAATGCCGTTGCCGCATATGGATTTCCGTAACTTGGGGTACCAGATGATGTTTGGAGATGGCATGTGACGAAGCGAGCGTTGTTATAGCTCAGATCGGCATAACATCGGGTAAACACATGGTGTGTGATATGTACGTTAGGCCTCAACTAATTGATCAGCGACGTGTTTGTTGGGAATGAAATGTCTGGTCTAGTCATGGCACTTGGATACATTAGTGTATCTATAAGTGATTGGTATATTTTTTTGTCCACTCCTTTGTCTTCGGGATGTGTTATCGGCTCCAGTGTCCTGATTTGAAGCCATGTTGAAGGTTTTTTTTGATAGTGTGAATGCTCAGACTGAAAGGAAATGAAGAAACAAAAGGTGACAAACAAGTACCCGCTATTGAGACTGTGATGTGTAAATTATCGAGTTTTATTCCGTCTTATTGATCAATCTCTTGCTTGATATTTGTTCGTATGGCGGATTATCGTCATATCGAGTCTGTTAAAGAGGTGTTTTGCTATTGAAAACGGCAGATTCATAAGTTGTTGTCAATAGTCTTTGATCAAACTTGATTCATTAGAGGGCTAATATTTCTCACGCAGCTACAGCACATATTTACCCGATGTTGGCCCGGACAGTGCTGAATATTCACAACAGTGTTCATTTCGCAACCAACTTGGTGGTGATGTTATCACGTGTCTACATAAGTCACGGCATTAGTTACGTTTGCACTCATAAAAAGGTAGGTGAGGGACTGAATTTTGACTCTTGTGGCGCTTTTATATTAAAGTCTGGATGATGGGCTGTCTTAATATTTCACCTGAATGTACTCCAACATCCAAGTTGGAATGGATAGGCTTGAAACAGACTTCAGAGTCTACATGGGAGCCGTGATAGCTAAACGTTTGAATCAAATGATGGAAACAATTCAAAGCAACAATTTAAAATCGGAATATCGTAGAGTAACAAGATCGAACTTATCTCAGGGGGTTCTATATCAAAGCTTTGCGACAACGCACTCCGATGTCACACTTCCCACGCCGACCAGCCGATATGAAGATACGAGTAGAGAGGGAGTGAACACAGAGAAACCTTCGCTCCACGTACTGTCATGTGCTTTGATTGCATCAAGCCATGGGGCGATAGCTTAGTGGCAACCATAGTGTCCTTCCTTTATCCTCGATAATCTAAGCCCGACTGAAAGAAACCATTATGGAAACCTGTCTTAGATTTAGATGCCTCGTGATTTGGTCAAACCAACAATAGCTGGCAAGTTGCAGCGAGTAATCGCCAAAGACATAGTCTCTCTGATCTAGGATACACCATAAAATAATGCTACGTCCTGTCTTCATTAAGTGACACACAACATCTTTGTGTTTGGGGAATGCACTTACACCTGCCCCTTGAGAGTGCAATATTCAACACGAACTACCTTATAACATACACAAACAAGTCTCCATGTGAGTTTACTCTGCAGATCTGCCACTACTCCAATATTTTCTGCTCTAGATCCACCGTACAGCCCATTCCTTGTTGCAATTGGCAAATAGCAAGTGGGCTTCATCATCATCCATTCGTGTGGTACGCCCAGAGATGGCATCATACATTAGAGTCTCTTTTCAGAGGCTGCCATGAATGACTCTGGGCAGTATAAACTGGTAGTTGGTGCTGCTGATCATACTACTGTTGGTTCTACAATATGGGTTGCCCATACACGGTATGAAAATCGTCTGATACGTCAGGAAAACATGGGAATTTTGTCTGCCCATGCACTCCCTATCTGATAATATATTTTCAACAAATATGGAAGAAATCGCAAGCCAAACTGCTTGTGAGATGAGGAGGCGGCCTAAAAGGTTGGTCACTGGATGAGCTGATGACTGAGGTGCTCTGAGTCCAAGAAAACTGGCAAGTCTTGGTTCATTATATTTCTATATCGAAAACCCCTTCCGTTCATGCTGGAACCGGCAAGTCTTTCAGCATGGTATTTTGAGCAACGGATACCTTGAAAATGCGCACCAAGTTTTAGGACATGAGCAATACGCCAAATCTAAACGATCCAAGAGATGGGTCAAGGTTTCCTTTGTTACTGTCAGTGATTAATGATTAATACACTGACAGAGACTTTGGGGCTTGCTGATAGGGATATTGGCTGAGATCTGGAGTGTGGCGAGCTGGTCCAAGTCAGAACAGCCAGTCCATAGCAAAAGACATCCTCATCTCAGCCGAGATAGTTTTCCCTCTTCCTCCCATACAAAAACGGAGTCTTGATGTTTGTTTTAGTCATGTACCACATGATATTCCCTTGCACCAGCTATAATCCATTTTGAAGGTCAGAGTCTACCTACAGTGTAGGAGTAAAGAAAACAAACGGCACCAGGGATGATATTGACAATTCATGGACAGGAACAAGGATATAAATGAGAACAACTCAGGAACCAGCTGACAAGACATACAGAGGAAAGATATACACGAGCATGAGTTCATGATATCAGGTCTACTACGCTGCAGATCAACGGAATATTAACCAATTAATAAACCTGCCTAGTGCTACGACACGAGCTACGTGTGACATTTCTAGCTCTTCACGGGCCTTGTCAAGTGTAGGTAGTCAGAGTCTAAAGCCTATGATTTGATTGCCAGGACCAGAGGATCCAATTCGGATACTGATACATCCAAGAACAAGAGGCTTTCCGATCTCTGGACATTGAATATCAAGATACATCTGGGTCCAATGACCAATTGCTACCGCATGCTCTAGGTGTGCTTTGCCATAGGCTCTAGTTCCTCACATCTAAGAATCAAAGTATCACAACATGTGTGAGATTAGCTGATGAACTACACCTGTAATTAATTGCAGTCGGAGACGCCTACGCGGGTCGTTGCTCTATGCTGCATACAATAATAATGATATGCTAGCGCATAAAGATAAGTCACCACTGGAACAAACCGCGGACGAAGTACGGACGAATGCAATGGGCAAGAAGGACATGAGAAATTCCAAAATAGAAAAGCGCAGAAATAGAAAGACACAGCAAAGCCTCGACAGAGCAGCGACAGTAATCGAAGACATCGGCATTTCCTAACTTGACTTGGCGCATAGTTCACACTGTCCTGTTTAGCCCTGGGCATGTATCTGCATCAGAGACAACAGATGTCATGAACCAGGCGCTACTTCAAATTTGAGGCAAAACAAGACACCAAATTTTGAGCTGAATAGTCTAAAGTCATTATTAGAAGTATTTCAATCTTAGAAATTAAACAATCCACCTGACTACTCAAAATGACATGCATCTTGGTGTTGTTAGATGGTTGTTTCTTGTCAAACATCTTATGTAGTCTCTAACTACTACTATTTAGGGCTCTTCAAAAGGGCACCAACTTTCAAGTAGACCAAATTTGGGGGATAGCTCGCTAGCGTGGGGTGCCACAATCTACAATAATACATGTCACCTGACGGCTCTAACATACTATCCATTCCATTCATGATTAT
The DNA here is from genome assembly GCA_038407095.1 of Ceratocystis destructans. NCBI lineage: Eukaryota > Fungi > Ascomycota > Sordariomycetes > Microascales > Ceratocystidaceae > Ceratocystis > Ceratocystis destructans. Next base: position 187,056 of record JAXASZ010000640.1, read on the forward strand.
AGGAATCCATATGCCAGCCTTGTGTCATATTTGGGCTGTTGAGCCAGTTCTAGCCCCCCGACAGCTCGACAGGACCGGGCTATTTCTACTCCGGGCCTACTAGGCCCCGATGTAAATACAACGACGACGATATTGTAACATGACATCAAAGATAGTACCAAACTAAGAGCAGTTCCGACAAAAGAGGAAATGTCCTTGGTCTGGATGGGGCTAGAATGGCTATGGTATCTTCTAGTCGTCTTCTAGAAGCATTGGAACGGTGCGCTATTCGGCCGAATGCTTCTACGGATGTTCTTTTTGGATCTCATTGTCTTTGCAGCCATTGCTAGCATGACTTATTCCGCATTTTCATATGCATATTTGAACTCTAAGCCCCGATATCTTGAGCCTTCTTTACCTCGTCCTATTATCGATAGTGCAAGCAGCCTTGTAGCAGCAATTTGTTTCCTGTAAGCAATCTGGAGGCACAAACTACTCTCTTCATAAGACGTAGCTGTAGGATTAAACGCGTCGATTCTGGTGGATTAATAGATCGAAATAGTAGACCATTAGAAGGGTCAGGAGGACAATAGGCTCGGGAAGCAATGAACAAGCTTTAGTGTGTGATGGTACATGTCCGTTGCATATTGCTTGTGAAGGAAGGAAGCCCTCGGCGCATTGTCACTCTTGGCGATCAAGAAGCTGCTGTGCTATATTTTGCAAAGGACTCGCTGCTTCCGTCCGGCTACTGGATGTCTAAATTAAGAATTGGCCGAGATTCTGCCCACCACAAGCACCCTTCTTCATCTATATAATGGCTACACTGTTCGTCTCTCTTGCTATCATAACCCTTCTCGTTTACTCACCATCGATTACTTCTCTATCTTCTATTTTCTCACTTGAATCCACATCTGCATTCTCTTACTTATTTCAATCGTTTTGTCTTCACACAAGCCATCGCTGTCGATCTAAATAGCAACACCTTAGCAAACTCGAACAATCAATATTTAAAGACCTCCTCTCTCTACAAAGTCGTCCAAGATGCAGCTTGTTCACGCTATTGTCGCACTTGCTGCTGTTTCCGGGGTTACTTGCAGCCCCATGGCCTCTACTAGCATCACCGAGACATCTAATATCATGCTGGAGAAGAAGAATGCCAAGTGCTTCGATGAGTGCAAACCTGTGCCGGGTCTGAATCTTTGCCACCAGACAACCTCTTGCACTCCTATCACTGGAGGAAAGGCCAAATATTACTGCGCCTGTAGACACGGCTTTAAGCCCGACGATATCTCCCCTGAAAATGCCTACCGCCTTCCCTGGCTCGGTCAGGAAGGCAGAGTTTTTGTCTCGCCTGGCACTTCTTGCGATAATGTTTGCGATAACCCTCTTACATGCGGAGAGGTCACTGAGCAAGGACAATGCTACTAAAGCTAGCAATAGTGAGGGAGGGGAATATGTTGGTATGGCCAAAATATCTTTCGGCAGAGGCAATTGGGCTTGGACGAAGCTAAATTAAACAGACGGGATACTTCAGTCTCAATAGCCATCTGGCCCTCTTTATGAAGGATTGGATAATCTTGGTGGATAGATGGACAGAGAGTTGCTTCTTTATTATACTTGTTTTATTGATATATCATTATCTCGAGAATTTCATGAGTCCCAGAATGAACAAGATAATGAATGCCTTTCGGACCTTTACGTGACCAATTCCTAAGCAGACAAGAGAAATATCGGGAGCAAAACAGGTGGTGTGGTTGAAGACTGTTGTCAATATATTGTTTAATACGGGCACTTCTAGCGGTTCCTCTAGCAGGATAAATACCAAGTTCACCGGGTGGCGAGGGCAATACAAGAATAATTAATAAGGTAGAATGGAAAAGCTAGCTTCTGTGTCCTATTTCTTTTACTAGCCTTCAAGTGATTGAGTGAGCACAGCCAACTCTGTGATACAAAGATTGGTCTATGGCGTTGTGTACCAAAACTCACAGCTCATCAGGCATATGTGCACCCAGGTATGATTATGCTGACAAAAGGCTCTCCAGCAGCGACAAGGCTTGTTATGGCCTTTGTGAGATATTGACTGATACCCTCAACCATATGATTCAGAGAAATGACATTCCAATCGTCGATGCCCTGGATGGGTGCAGCCTCTACTGGCAATAACCGTCAACCGTATTATATCAAGTTGCTATTGACTAGCTATTGACAAAGTCCTAATTAATACAGAACAAAAATTTGAGGTACACTATGAAATAAATTGAGATTACCGCCTCGGCGGCAATCAACTCTTACACAAAGTTCAAGGTGGATTAGCTTGCACGAAGCAAGAAATATAATAAGAACATGGAGAGCACTATGTTGAGACATCTACAGCTGAACACCAACGGTACTTGCCTTTGGGTATCTTCAGTTTGTCAAAAGCTTTCCAATATCAAGATACAAATATGTACAACCTAGCCCAGCCGGGGCCATTTCCACCAAGGCTTGATCTTCTATGTGGAAGAATGATAGAAGAGATTTCCAAGACAAAAGATGCACAGCTCTGCAATGATATCATCAATAAAGCAGTAGTTGTATACCACATCATTTTTAGAAGAGCTACGTGTCGTTGTTGAGGCCATGATCCTTTCATGTCTTCAGATTCGCCTCTTAATGTATTCAAACTGAAGCTTCGTGATGTTTCTCAAGAAGCTTGAGCAGGGCTATCTCCACTGCTACAGGGCTGTCCATCTCCAATCAAATGAGGGCGATACGCTGATAGCAATCTCCTTGCTGTTACCAGTACATTCGTATACGCACAGGCGGCTGATACACGACACTAGGGTCTATATGTCACGTGTCACTCACACAACTAAGTCCCACGCCACTACCGCCACACAACACATTTTGATAGCCCAACAAGTGCTACATGCCTGGCGAATCATGTTCATACCCGTCATTTGTCGGGCGTAACGCCCCAAATTTGATACAGGCTGAGCAGCACAACACGTAAGAGCTGTCAACCTGTACATTTCAAAGTATCCGCAAACATGGTCACGTTCTGACTATTTTTTTCCTCTCTCCTTGATTTCTCACTTGAGTGTGATAAAGCTTTCTATTTAAAGGTGCTTCTATAGCCCTGTTTCTTTGTGTGATGAATCTTGCCTTTGTCTACTCTACCATCTCATAACATAACCTACCTCGGTTTCTAGTTTGCTATTGTGCTCTACAAACGAAGATGAGCTCCTCCACCTCTACACAACTGAGTAGAAATGCCCGGCCATTCAAGATCCACTCTCTGGGTACGTTGTTCTTACCTTCTATCTGCTATCGTATGATCAACAATCATAGATGATGGGGATGTTGGTGGATTATCCGGCCTTTTGATCCTCAAGAACATCAGAGAATATACAGAATGCTGAGGATCTTCCCGATATACCAAGGCCCTGGGAGAGATTAGACCTCATTGCCAGTGCAGGGACAAGAGGTAAGGCTTTTGCTATGCTTCTGTATTTCTGAAATCTTATTAACAGCTTCCCTGCAGTATTATTGCCTTCACGCTTGGCCCATTAGGCATGTCAATTGTTGATTGCATTAAGACATACAAGGAAATATGCAGCGTGGCATTCACCACAAGACAGCAAAAATTGTTGGCGATACTCAAGACATAATCAACACCTGGTGTCCCAACTATGAACCTCGGAAGTGCCATGAAAAAAGTCTGTTTGGGAGCATTGTTCTGGAAAGAAATGCATCCAAGAGCAGGAAGAGGGCAACTCTACGGCAAATATGGTCAACATGAAAGCGAAAAGTTCTTAAACCAAAATGGTGTCCAAACGTAAGTTCGAGCTTTCTACTCATGCACTGGATCACAAATCTAATATATCACTATCTCATACAGTGTCGTCCTAGCTCTGACGAAGGTCAATATCGATGCACATCCAATACTGTTTAGAACGTACCACGCTACTGTGAGCTTGTCTGAATGCAAAACATGGGAGGTGGGCAGACCTACATCTGCAGTGGTCAACCTTTTCAAGCCTGCCAAGCTAAGCGAAGAGAATGAAGAGCTCACGAATAGTGGCTTTGGGTACAGCAATTCATGCACGATTCTCATCAAAGAGGCGGCCGAACTGCTTTTAGACCAACAGGAAATGCTGATATTGAGCATCGGCATAGAACTTGGCGGTGTAATTAAAATAAGCGATGGCAAGGGCTTCCCCATAACCGCTCTTAAGAAAGCTGCAACTAGCTTTGAAAGAGTCGCAGATGAACTCGAAAGAAAGTACCTATGCAGAACGGAGAGATACCATCGGCTTGACATTGTCAATGACTAGGGAGCAATCGCCACCTCAAATTGAGTCGAATCATCCGAGATGGCAGCACTTTCACAAATTTATTTCAACGATAAACGACGCTATATCAAGAGCCTCATCAAGACCCCGATAAGTGGGTTTTCACCGATTTCGGAACAGTTGGAGAAGTCACATGGTTAGTACAACATGATGGGAAGCTTTATAGAATTACTGGGATGAGGCTAACAATATTCACAGGCTCCGTACTAGTTTACCATGCTCCGTTCCATACAAAACCCATGTTCGTCGGACGTCAGCACATCCTCTTCAAACTGGACAGCAAGTTCTTCATCTAAGCTAGCTTTCAGCATGTGGTGCTTGAGGGCTTAGGCAAATCCCAGGTAGCCTTGATGTTTGTGCATACGGTAAAGGCAAAATACCCTGGGTACTCTATCTTTTTGCCTACTGCTGCAAGTATATATGGATTTCATCATTCCTGAAAGCAGCTCATGGCAGCACTGAGGATTGAAGCATTCAATGTCGAGAATCTACGAATACTAGTGAAGAACTACTTGAACGCCAGTATATCTGGAAAACAGCTTCTCATTTTCGACCACGTCGACGATACTAGCCCCTTTAGTGCTGCTGCTGCCAAAGAGAGTCGAATCAATACTTTTCTGCCATAGGGCGGGGAGGGGCGAATTGTTCTTACGATGAGATCCAAAAAGATCTTTTGGCTGGCTGTTGAATTCAATAGCCTTGAGTTAGAAAAGGTGTCTCCACAGGAACTGATGACTATCTTGATGCGCAGAGTGGAGGGCGTCCATGATGAGTCGCACATACGGGACCAGTCTTCAATCAAGCATCTTGTCAATGAGCCATGCCATCTCCCTTGAACAGTTGCACAGGCTGTAGATTACATGACTGTCAACCAGATATCCATCGCTGGGTAACTCAAGGTCTTGAGAGAGTCAAGCAAAGACAAGATTGAACTCCTAAAGAATAATCATGTGGACAATGTGCACTGCGACAATTCCGAAGGCGCCGTGGCCATGACCTGGTTTATTACTTTTCAGCAAATCAAAACGCTTCACGAGATGCAGTGAATTTACTACGGTTTATTGCAAAAATATACCCAGAAGCCGATACTCAAACCACGTTGCCAGACTCCAGGAAGAAGTCAATAGCGGAGGCTATCGGAGTATTGCTTTCATACGTGTTTCTTTGCGAAAGGACTCCTAGATCTTTGATATGAACAGGCCTGTGCATTTCACAACACATATTTGGTGCAAAGATCTAGGGGATGAAGTGAGATACGCATGCACTGCTACTGGTTAAATGGCTTCAATATTTCCGGCGGCGAGTGGAAAAATTGTGTTCTTTCGCATCAATACCTGGCTGATGCATTGCGAATTTCCAAGAAAGAAAATACCAGTAGCGAAAGCATGGCCCAGCTAGAATTCAAAGCAGGCAAACGTTTAAATACCGACGGCTATAATCGAAATGCCATTGAGCTGCTTGAGTATATAAGGAAGACCAGTGAGGAAACTCTGTCAGGAGCCCAGTCTTCCTGTCTGGCATCCTAATATGCGCCTGCTCAAGCATACAATTGTAATGACCAAAGCAAGAAAGCAGTTTCAAAGCTTGCGCATGTGGTGGACGTGGAGGGAGAAGCACTAGTAGCTGATCATCCTAACCGTCTGGCATCTCAGCATAAGCTTTCAATTGCGTACCATCTGAATACCAGACCAAGAAAGCAGTTCAATGCTTGAGCATGTGGTGGACGTGGAAGGAGAAGCCATAGTAGCTGACCATCCCAATCGTCTAGCATCTCAGCATAAGCTTTCAATTGCGTACCGTCTGAATACCAGACCAAGAAAGCAGTTCCAATGCTTGAGCATGTATTGGACGTGGAAAGAGAAGCCATAGTAGTTGATCATTCCAAGCGTCTAGCATCTCAGCATAAGCTTTCAATTGCGTACCGTCTGAATACCAGACCAAGAAAGCAGTTCCAATGCTTGAGCATGTATTGGACGTGGAAGGAGAAGCCATAGTAGCTGACCATCCCAATCGTCTAGCATCTCAGCATAAGCTTTCAATTGCGTACC